>VTPC01090691.1:55349-77081 GCA_011009095.1 Ignelater luminosus
ACCATGAAGGATCCTTTCACAGCAATAAAATGCTTATTTGATTCACGTTTAAAACACTTAAACAAAATTAGTCTTTTGGTTATTCTTTATGAGAAAATATTTGTAAGAGTAGATCTTAGCTTTCTGCCTCACATTTAAATTTCTCTTACGACAGAGAAAACCTTGTTCAGTGGTTTTGTCATAAAAAATAGCTTGTTGTTGTCACTATTCTTCCAAAATTCTTTATTGGTTTGAGCTACATCATGCTCAGAAAAATTGATAAAACATTTGAAACGGCGCTCTAAGCAGCTCATTGTAGGTATTTTTGCATTTTTACCTTTGTAATTTATATATCATTGGTCTGCTTGTTTTGATCTCTTGCGAATATTTTTCTTCCATGCACCAGGGTTACTTTTTCGTTTTCTGGTTTTTTTATAACCACTGTATCAGTGATATTGGAAAGAAAATATTGTATTAAAACATCTGAAAAAGTATTTAAAACCAATAACTAACTTGTTGGCAGTATCTCCTTGCTTTGGCACTTTTGCCGTTATCAGTATTTACACGATCTTCATCCAAAGTAGTGCCACGGTCTAAAATTTAACGATTTTTAAAATTGGATAAGCTATCGTCAGGATCCGAACTTGAATAACTAAAAACAAAAAATAATAAATCTATGGAAACGTTATTCTAGCCTATAAACAATTCACGATAATTACCACTTGTAATAATAATTTGAAGTAACGGTTGATAGGTAACAACGTTACAACTTGCAAACTAAGCGACAAAATTCTATTCCTGAAACGAAAACAGAGCATTCTACAATTATTTTGAGTGAATAAAATGACCGTTTTTTTTATAAGTAAACAAAGGTTAGTAATGACTATTTTATTGACTCGAAATAATTGCATAATGGTGTTTTTTCCTCAAGGGAATAGACAGAAAATGTGCAATAGTACAAATCAGAGCCTTTTTGTTGCATGATCTTGTGGTGATGCAAACATTTGCAATCCATTTCTTTAGACGGAGCAACATTTCGCAACCGAGCAAAGATTTCTACTTCAAAAAAATTGTTGAAGATACTCATTGTAGAGAATCAAAACTGAATCTAGAAACAATATAAAAATTTCACGATTTATCAAACAGTAAAAAATAAAATTGGAAGTTTTGCAACACTGAGTATGATAAGTGCTGCAGTTCTGCTTTCAAACTCTACTGAAAATAAATGAATTTTTATTGTAAATAATTAGGTAAGCTTTCAATATTCTTGACAAATTCAACATTTATGATCTTTAGTTTTCTGTAGATTAATGCAAGAGCAAAATTTACCAAAAATGTAAGTAGGCGTTCCTAACGAATTAATTCACAGAGTCAGACCAATTCTATATACCATGCGTCACTTTAAAGTACAATAAGCTTTCATGCTTGAAGACTCGCGCAAAATAAAAAACAGCGAGCCTCAAATCGAGTGAACAATGATTAGTAATTAAAATTATGCAAGAATAGTATTTTAAGCTAGCGAAAATAAAACACATCATTATTTAGACTAGGTAGGCAAATTAGTTCATTATTTTTAATTTCTTTATTAACACGTACATAATTTTTTCTATACTTACCAAATTACACAATTAAGTTAATTAAAGAATAAATTAAGTCGTTTGATTAATTCGATTAATATTATTAGGTATTTTATTTAATAAATAAAGGATTTTAGAAGACAACAAATTTATATAAAACAATTTTAATGGAGTCATATTTATAATTTAACATAAACCATAATTTTATTAACATTCAAATTACAAAATAAATTGAGTGCTTAAACACGTAATTACTCAAACTAATAAAAACTGAAATGTAATCCCACGTATTTCTATGAACACATTAAGAAAAAGAGTAAAAAAAACGTCGAAACGAAACGAAACAAGAAAATAATCGTGCTAGTGTTTTTATCTCCCAGGCATATTATAGTGGTAATCGTTTAAAATCAGCTAAATAGGCAAGGTTTCTTCGAAGTTTATTGCCCAACGCATACTTTATAAACGTGTTCTATCATAATAACGCATGTCAAAATTCTACGGGCGTGCTGTAGATAGTATCAAGAGTTGGCCGGGCACAGTCAGTGTAAGTGTCGCCTCCTGTGGTGAGCTATTCAGCCATTATAAACAAGCTACTAGCTCCCCAGATATTAGATTAGCTTAACAATACTTAATAATGATTAGTCCTATTCGCAGAATCGCTCTTTAACAACTCCCATAGGACACATCGTTTTCTCTCTCTAAATTTTGTTAACAATGCAGCGTCAAGGGTCAGAAATTGGAAAGCTATTCAATCAAAAGAGAGAAAGAAAGACATTTCTATTGTTGACCTGTTAAATTGGACACGAATATAGCTTTTTATAGATGGAGAGACGTTAATTATTTAAAATCCTTGAATTAAACTGAATTGCCGCTTATTTGAAATACGTGACTTGCTAATTAAAGCAGTTAATAATAGAGTGAGTTATAGAAAATAATTATTAGTTTTGAAACATGCTTTTGTATTCTTTTACAAATGAATAAATAAAAATTTTAATAAGGTTTGTTACGAATATTTTATTTCAAACAAATTAGATGATTTTCCTTCCAATAAAATAATATCAAATTCTAGGCTTGCTGTTGCTTCTTGTTAGCTAGATTTAAGAATGGCACATAACACTAATACAATAATCAGTTTTCATAATCGACTGGTTGAAAGAATTCATAAAAAATAATATTCAAATTTAACACTTACGTTTCGCATATTACCAGATATTGCCTTCTAGTCAAAATAAAATATTCCTAAAATTTTTTTATCTCATTTCATTAGATACTTAACCCTTGTGTACGCGGAGAGGTACAGGTGTAACGATTTTATTTTCTTTGAAATATCTGATTGGTTTAAGTTGAAGTTATCCGTCTATGCATATTTATATTACAGTTTACAGGCGTGACATTTGGTAATTGTTCCAGTGTGTTCATCCATCCACCAACCACAAGCTAATGCCTTGTGATCGAGCAGTACTTGCTAATGGTCCTTCCCTGACAAATGGGTATGGGCAACCTATCATGAATTCTATGACCATCCTTGTGAAGAATACTTTTACATGTAGCATCTGATATTTTTAGGATTGTAGGTATTCCCAAACTCCGTCCTAGTTCCCTATAGAAAATCCGACGGCCATATAAAGTCATTCTAGCTATTAAGTTGTTCTTTATGTAAAGAATATAACTTGCGAGGCATGCTATGTTATAAAACAGAACAAGTAGCCAGCGAAATGCTCTAAGTTTTGTAGAACAATGCCTTAATATTTTGTCCCTGTTATCTACTCCACTTTTAGTAGAATTGTAGCAAATAATTATTTCTGGTCTTCTTTTTCGTTTAGAAACAGTGTCGTCATTGTGCATAGTGGATAACAAGATAACAGATTTGTTTGTTGGTCGCATACAAACATAGAGAAGTTTTCTACCTTAAATTTAAACATAAACGACAACGATTCTCGTTGCCTGTTTGCCATCATTTGTGGAAGAATGCACGTCTTATTCTTTTTTAGAGTGTCAACAACAGACAAAGAGACAAAGAGACAAAGAAATTATCCATTGTTACATTGCGTCCCGTATTTTTACACAGAATTGGCAGATTTGATTTATTTCTCGCCCTGTAACTGGTTTACCGGTATATATTAGACCTATAAATTCCGATGCCGTATGTATTGTCTAAAATTTTTTTCTTCCTTTATATGGAAAAAGTTGTTCATCAATAACTACAAAATCAGATAGAACATAATGAGTGGGCAAAGTTTCATTTAGCATAAGCCAAATGTGTGTGATAGCCGTTGCTTTGTCGGTTAACAATGTCTTTTCTAGTTTCGTCAACGTCAAAACGAATAAATTGACTTATTTCGCAAAATCTGCTGGCTAAGATTGGTCTATACAGTGACTCAGCATTACTGTTCCATAGTACCCTCACATGTTCCGAACCACAGCTCATTATAGCTATATATATCCATATAATTCTTCTTCAGTAAGAATTCGTCATTGTTCCTCTGGTTTACTTGAATGTTCTTCGTTCCACTTCCCATAGACTTTTATGGCTTTTCTATTTGTTGTCTAACTATAATTTCACAGATTGAATCAGAGAGAATGCACTTGTAAAACCCCTTAGAGAAAGTGTCTCTGTAGATTTTACTAGACCAGGTTTCCAGCGAAATATATTTTGCCTTAGAGTTTGTCTTAGCGTTGGTGGTTGACAGTTGTCTTTACCGCGTAAAACTTGAAAACTAAAGGTTCTACTTTCATCTATAGCGTTGTCGTCAGCATCATCAGTTTTGTCTTCATCGTTTGATGAATTAAGTTCAATTCCTACGTCCAAATCATCAGAATTCTCTTCAATCTGCATGCTGCTGGTTATTGTTACCTTCATGACATATCTGATGCTATTTAATGCCCCATCGGTTAAGAAACATTGCTTAATTGAGTAGACGCGAGCCTACTTTGCGAAGATAGCTAAGAAATGGTTTTAGTCATTTGAGTCTATTCGTAACTCTAGCACAAAAACGTTTTTCCTTTCGCTAACGGTGTGCTGCGTTTGTTGTTTCACTGCACGAACTTGCGTTTTCAGACTTGTCTTCAGTGGCTTATCTAATGACCGCTCCTTCTCTTACTTATCGCGAATTACGTACGTATTGTTTTAACATTATTCAGCAGCAAAGTTCAAAAGCAAACCATGGTACTCTCAAGCATTTCTTTATTCGTTGCTTCGTAAACTGCCTTTCTGTCTGTTTCAGAGTTATCGGTCTTAATTTGCAAAAGATACTCCAACTGTATCGTTTCCGTTCACCAGAGGAAATATAGAAGGTCCTGAAAATCCTCTACATTTTAATTTTCAATCCCCATTCCTACAAATCAAATACATTCAATCAGTTTTCTTACTTAAACTTTTTCTTGTTAGGTTCCACAGCTTCCAACTTGTTTTGCAACTTTCAAGACAGAGATCTTGATGAGCTTGAGCTCATTACAGAGTTTTCTTGACTAAAATCAAAATTCTTGATACGAGTCCATCGAGAAAGGTAGTTTTAACTCGATGAGATTGCACCATCAAGGCATACATCAGTTGACAGCTACGACTGTAAAATTTTAGGTGTTATTAGATGATACATATAATACAATAAAACTTCGTTTTTCGCTCAGTCCTTTTTTTGGTTACCCATTCACTTACGTAAGAATAATTTTTAGTTACAACTCACTCACGTCCATTCAGTGCGGCATATGAAATCGTGATCCTCAAATCCTACAAGTTTCGAGATTCTTATAGGCTATGAGATTTCCAAATGAATATGTGCATTCATTTATATAATTGACATTTTTTCTCCTGGTAGAGAAGTATAAATAAATAAATAAAACAACTACTTAAGAAAGTACTTATATTCATCCAAACCATTAAAATACAAATGTTTGATGTTGAATATTGACATTTCTAATTATTCACGAATATCAATTGCACTTATCAAAATGTCCACTGAGTTATTTTTTTATCGGTTAATTCCAATACTTACAGTAATTGATAAATATTTAAAACTTTTTTATAGGTGAAGCTTTACTTTTTTGTATTAGAAAATCTAAAAACAACACGATTGAATAACCACATTTTATTCTGATTATTTTAAGCCTGGTAGTTCGAATTAAACTGTCTCATCTAACAAGCATTGGAAGTCTGCCCCTACCGAAGATAACATATTTATGTGTACAATTGTAAGCAGCTTGTGAATCGTAAACAGTCTTTAATGTGAATCAATAAAATTTTTAAAGTGTAGTGATGAAGATTAAAAATTGTTGCTTCTGAGAGATTTGCAGTTTTACAATGTTTTAACAATTATTATTAACAATTCATTGAGGTTATCGTCCTAAGATACACAAACCTAGATACACCTAGAACAAAGGATATTTTCGAGTAATAGAATATTTAAGTAAGGACAAAGCTGGTTTGTAGTTGCTAAGCTTTACATGGAGGCGTTTGAAACTAGGCGTCATAATTAATTGTTATCAATAAGATATCTAATTTGAATCAACTGTAAGGTAATAAATATTTAATAGCTACCAAAGAAATTACATTGTTGCCTACAACTATTGTAATTTTTATTATTTTTTTGTTACAAAGTTAGTATTTAGGATGCAATTAGAAATAGCAAACAAATATGAGTTGGCGTGAAGTCAGAGGTAGTTTGATTTTTACCTTTTTCATTTGGAAGATTTCTGTTAGGTTAACCTTTGAGGTTTTGGGCTCCAATCTAATCTGATCAGCTGTAATAAAGAATTCTCATACCTTTACTTTCTCAATTAACATTTTCCTGTAATGAGACAATGCGTAAAAGTAATTTTCAAAGAGAAGAACTATTGAGCAAAGGAAATACTACATAAAGATAATTAAATAGAAAATGAATGAGATTTAAGGATCACGACTGCAGAACAGGGTAAAACCTGTACACTAAGCGTTTACAACCACCGAAAAATAGTAGCAGCAATATGAAGTCTTGGGTTGTCATACATTAGACAAAATTCTGGATGAAGTTCTTTAGCTAGGGAAAGGGCAATAGGCTGCAGATATCTGTTCTTCATCCTATCATTATTTTTCTTATAACATGGGATTTTCCACTTGTTGAACATTTCTCTACAGTTCCTGATTGCAAGACTGAAACGGAAACCGCGACTTTAAGGTAAATAGAACTGTACCCTATTGTTGCTCATTCCAATTCTCATGATCCTTGCCCATCTCATGTAATCATTGCTCATCATCTTATGTAATTGCTGAACATCTTAAAGGGCAACAAGAACGAAGATTGAACTAAAGAGATTCAATTGTCTCATAACCTCAAGGATTTGTCCTGGACTTCCACCGAATAGATTATTCTGAATGCAATAAATCTGCTAATATAATGACTAAACTTGTAACGTACCTAACCTTCCGTTGCATATAAATTTACTCTAGTGTAACTAAAACGCTGCTGGTCTTAAGCCGGCTAAATGCAGTGGGTGGGCTTGGGTGAGGATAAGAAGATTATGCATACAATAGAACAGAAGACTTTAATTAAATACGTACGTATACTAAAGAAAGGAAAAAAAATAATTAATAAGAAAAATTTAAACAATCAGTTAGCAAATTGACGACTTCGTCAGTATGCATTTGAATGAAATAGAATTAATCCAAATGGCAATTTAAAAAAGTATTGAATAAATTTAGAAGTCTTAAAAAAATTGTTAAGAATTTAAATATTTAACGACAACAAGCATGTTGGAATGGTAAACAGGTGTCCCGATGTGCAGCCAATACGCCGGCACTGAGACTTAGAACCAAGCAGAAACCCAGTTGAACAAAAACACTTAACGGAATCTTCGAGAGTTGTCACCTTCCACAGCAACAAATTAAAGTTGAGCCAAAAAAAAAACTCCAAGAAGTGACCCTCAAGATTTCAGGGACGGGAACAAGCTGAATAAAACCAAACATCTCGTATGAGACCTACTAAGCTATAAAACACAATCCGCTTACCCTCGCTGAGCTGAGGCTTGTCACAAACACAGAAACGTACAAATCACCAGACGAAACGCATCGGCGACGAATTTGCATCCAACTGACTCTCTTAGCGCTGGGTCAAATTCCCACATCAGGGTAAAGTCGCTCCCCTCCAAGAAATTCTCGGTTCTTGGAAAATTTCAAAATTTAACAAAACAAGAGACGACTTTAGGCTGTAAACTCTGATAACACACACTAAGGTCAAGTAACAAAGGATTAAATTATGAACCTCAGTGTAAAAAAAGTACGCTAAGTCAGCACTCCAGCAAAACTCAGCTTGCTAGGTGCATAGTGCAAAATCGTGGTACGTTCAACACAAATTTCTAAGTCCATTGAACGGTGCTACTTTCTCAAAATTTTTTTCCGAATAGATGGATAACAATAGTTATTTGTGTTACAAAGGAAAAAGACACTTTCTTACCAAGTTTCACTTATGAGTTTTTGGTCGGCCCCAAACAGTTTTTCAAAAATTGTTCATTTTAAATTAAATATTTAATCGATATTTGCAACTGTCTTTTTTATGATATTCAAGACGTACATTTAAGGAGAAACATAAAAAAGACTGAAACTTAACTCTATTTAATGGTCAATTCTCAACTAGAAAATCAGGATCGACAAAGAAAAATTATTTTTCCATTAATTTTAGACAGTAACATATAGAATTCAGTTTCTCAAGAAATATTCATATTCACAAATAATTTTTAGAAGGTGATGTCACCTACGTCACAAGTCGATACAGTTTACGCTATTAAAAACACAGAAGAAGTAATTACAACTTTGCAGTAATTAAAATTTTGTTGGAAAATTATATTAATGAAAAGTTTACTGTTTTATCAACTACCTTAATACATTGGAAATTTTATGCAGCTTCGATTTGTGGTACTTTTGCCTTCAATATTCCTCAGTATGTTTATTTGCACCTGCTCTACAGCTCTGAGGAAGCATTCAATGAAACCTTAGCTTTTTATTATTTTTTTACAGCTCTTATTTTTTGTGTTGGACTATTTTGTTCAACGTTTTTGATAGCGTTTGCCAAAATCTGCGATTCTGGCATTTTTCTTTTCTTTTCCTTACTTAACTTTCTTACTGTTCGTTAATTGCTTTAATTTATTTTCTGGGTTTTGTTTTCTATAGAGAATCCTTAAATCTTTCGCAACGTTTTCTTTGTTGTTCTTTGCATATTTCTAAATATTTTTTATACACTTCGTTATCATTTTTAACTTTTTGCCTGTATTCTCGTGTTCTTATTTTTGAAGATATTTCTGCAATATTAATGAAGCGTTAATTTTGCTATCCATTTAGTTTAAAGCTTTGTAATTTTTTCTAAAATGTTTATTATGATAAATAATCTTGTAGAAAGAATAAAGGGCTCAAATGTCACCTATGTTACAATTTTTTTTAAATTAGACTTAATTATCACAATCGTCTGCTATCTAAAAAACTTTTGTAAGTTTTGTGTCACCTACGTTACACTTAATACCATTTAAACTTCACTGACTATACTCTTGCTTTTTTTACATATAAATCACCAGATGCTTTAGATAAATTTCTTATTTAATACTGCTTGTTTTTTAATTAGGGACCTGGCAATTATAAAGAATGTTGTAATTCTGAAAACCTAAGATTATAGATGGCGAAACTGGCGGTGAATACGACCTTAAGAATCTGCCGTTAGTTACAGATAATGTAGTTGCCTTTCTACCTTGATCTTGATTTTTGGAAATAAATAAAAATAAAACAAAATTGATAAAGAATAATTAGAAAATTATTTTAGGTGACGCCTATCAAAAATTACTCTCTGAAGATTTTTCCTGATATTTCTTGTCTTACATCAGTATGATATTTAATTTCAAATGAGTCATGTTTCTACTAAAATACCTCGCAGGGATCGAACGGGTTGAAAAAAAATAAAATCAAGTCGAAAAGTTGTAAGGTAGGTGACAATAGAATAGCCTTTTTCTAATTATTAAGAAAGAACAATTTAGATGTTGAGTATTAAAAAAATTATGCCGCTTAAATACTGGACATTGCAAACTTCTAAGAAATAGATTATATACACAATAAATTACTTTACTTACGGCCAGAGTCGGCGTTGGGATATTTGTGTAATAAGTGGTGCATTTAATGTCAGTTTCAGTTGTTTCATTAGCCACTGTGCAGCCTCTAGTCACCGTGGTGTCTATGGCACATTGCGTCAGTACGTTTAAAATCTACAAAATTTCAGAATTGCAAATCGTACAGAAAGACTTACAGATATGGGTTTTCAACGTTTGAAGATTCTGAGAAAAATGTACTCTACTAGATACTCGTATATGTTACCGGACAAACCCGAAATCCGGATATTCTAGTATTGACTAGGACAAACGCAAAGCTTCTGCATTCCCTAGGAACAACGCAAATTTCCTAGGCCAAACGCGGAGTGCCAGACTAATTCAGGAATAACTGATTTTAGAGAAGGAAATTCTAATATATAAACTCATTATCGCACTTCTTCATTTTCCAAACATTAATTCGTACAATAATAAAGGGCCTTATGAAACATGTCTTTTCATATCCTAATTGTTTACAGTTGTTCGTTATAATTAATGAAGTTTAGCAACTGCATTATTTTTGTAGGTTTTGATCGCAGTCGGCTGCGAAAAAGGTGGCTTTGCAATATCGTCGATTGAAACGATTTGATGTTATTGAAATAAACAGAAACAAAAAACTAATTGCTAAATCATCAGAAAACGACATACGTTATTTTTTGCCTATTGATGAGGTGTTTGATGCTATTGATAGTGCACATCGCGCAGTTGGGCATGGTGGAAGGGATAGATTACTCTCCGAAACGAGCAAAAAGTATGCAAACATAACAAAAGAAATGATAAACTTATTTTTATCCATGTGAGAAAGTTGTCATATGAAAGGAACAAAAAGAAAGAAGGGTTTAGTTTCTCGACCAATTTTGCATAATCAAATGAATAGTCGCTATCAGGTCGACCTAAAAGATATGCAATCACAAAGTGATGCAGGTAACAAATTTATAATGGTGTATCAGGATCACCTAACGAAATTTGTTATTCTGAGAGCTCTTCGCACTAAAACAGCTGAAGAAGTAGCATATCACTCAGTTGATATTTTTACGCTCTTTGGTGCCCCTTGCATTCTGCATTCCGATAATGGACGCGAATTTGTCAACAAAATAATAAATGAGTTATTCGATCTTTGGCCAGAATTAAGGTTAGTGCACTGTAAACCTCGACATAGCCAATGCCAATGTAGAAAACATGTTGGCAACGTGGCTAAAGGACAAAAACACTCTAAAATTAACAGAAGGACTTAAGTTCGTACAATTTATGAAGAACAGAGCGCTGCACTCAGGCATCAGCATGTCACCCTACAAGGCCATGTTTGTTATGGAGCACAGGGTAGGGCTGATTACGACTAAATTGAGCGAGGAAGTTATTTTTGATTTACACACCGAGGAAGACTTAGAGAAAGTCATATCATCGACAAATTCGGGCGAAACAGAATCAGAGATGAGACAACGAAACGACAAAGAAGTGGCAGTAGAAATGGAAAGAGAAGAGGTAGATAGTCGTGATGAGAATGACCAACAAAATGATCAATATTGAAATGAAGTCAGTAGTATTGCAACAGCTAGGGAGAGAGCTGCACTTTTTCTACGAAAGCAGGCCAAAAAAATGGCGACAAGCTACATCCACCAGCTAATATTGGCGACAATGTCACAGTGCCCAAACCAGATGTAGATAAAGCAAGAGGAAGTTTACGTAATATCATGGCCGTAGTTCTAAACGTGACAGACGATAATTTATATAAGCTAGGTACTAAAGACGGTTGTTTAAGACAATTGTATGCGCGATCAGAATTTGAAATCTACAAACACAATTTTATTTCAATAGATGATATTGATCAAAACCAAACAATTTCTCTCAGAACTGCAGCCACAGTTTCTTCGGGTAAAGCTCAGGGATACATTAGATGCCAGTGTACTAAACACTATGGAACAAACTTACGCATGTGTAAAGGGCGACAACTCTGCAGTTCGAAATGCCATAACAGCAATTCCTGTAGAAATAAGTAAACATCTGACTTACAGCAACTTGGTTTTGTCTTACTTCGAATTTAAAGAATTGTTTTTATACATTATCATGAAGATTGATTTTATTATAACACAATAGTTAGTAATTTTAATTATTATGTTTTATTTCTTTTCGTAATAGTTCTAGTAAATACCTACCTATTATTGTTTATTTTATTTTTTATTTTTTATAATTGTCGTAAAGGTTGAACACGCCAAAACCTGGGCACGAATTAGAACTTGCTAGTGCTAAGATAAGAGACATAGGTTGTTTTTTATTTTGACAAAACATATCTAGTAGCCATAGAAACAAAATCTGACAATTGATATTTTTTGTTGTTCATTCGTTGTTAACATGGAAAGCCGTCAACTGCAGCTACGTGAAATTATCTTGCACGAAAACACTAAAAATCTTCTAATGAGTTACAAAGCACTAGCAAAAAAGTTAAATTATCCTCAATCAACTGCTTGTTCTGTTTTAAAAAAGTTCCGAGACCGTTTAACAGTAGAAAGAAAGCCAGGAAGCGGAGGAAAACAAGGAGTGAAGTGAATTGTATCTAATCCCAATGTTGTCATCGCGTGATGTGACTAAAAAGATAAAAATGTCCCAATCATATGTACAAAAAGTTAAGAGTAGAGCTAGTTTAAAAAGTTATAAGGCAAAAATCGCACCCGATCGTAATGCTAAACAGAATTTAACTGCCAAAACGTAGATCGACAAAATTGCACAAAAATTTTTTAACAAGATATGAATGCATGGTGATGGATGACGAAACTTATATCAAAGGAAATTTCGGGTCACGAGTTTTACACCAGCAAAGGTCGTGAAGATGCTCCAGAAGATTGTAAACTTAAAAAAAGGTCCAAGTATCCAAGAAAATACTTACATTGGCAAGCTATTTGTAGCTGTGGAAAAAGAAGTCGGTCATTCATCACCACGGGAACAATAAACCAGGAAATTTACAAAACGGACTGCTTGCAAAAGCTGCTTCTGCCTTTTCTACAAGAGCATAAGTCATAACCATTGTTTTGGCCAGACTTAGCCAGTTGCCACTATGCTAAATCAGTGAAAGAGTTGTATGAGCAAATGGAGTTGTTGTAGTTCCCAAAGACTGCAATCCCCCCCAACAGTCCTGAACTTCGACCAATCGAAGAGTATTGGTCTATAATGAAATACATCTTAAAAAAGAAAGGTGCAGAAGCAAATTCCGTGGCTGACCTACAGAAATCCTGGTCATGGGCTACAAAGAGAGTCAGCGATGAGGACGTGCAAACCCGAATGAGTCGTATACGACGTAAAGTACGTTCTGTGGCGTATGCTGGTAAATTAGATTAAACAAATATTGTTCACATGTAAAAGACATCCTAAATAAATAAAGTATCTCTTGTTTTTGTTCAAATAATAACTTCTTTTTTTATAAAATAAAATTTTAAGTGTCCACGTTTTGGCGTGTTCAACCTTTATTGTAAAACATTTGTTAGTTTAGTGATTTTCATTAATATAGTTATTTATTTTTTTACTGGTCTCAGATAAAAATCAAAATCATAATTATTCTTAAGGAGTTTATAATCTTTAATATTCATAGGGAAAATTTCAAGATTGTTTTCGCTACCGTAATTTGAAGAATTAATGTTCAAATCATTTGTTGGTTTTGTTAGTTTCGATAATCCTGTAAACTTTTTCTTACTGGCGCCAAATAAATCAATAATCAAAACTAGTTTATCCTATTGAGTTCAAGTTACTTTCAGTTCTGCCTGAAAATTTTAGGCCAAACTAGAATTTCATTCTCTAAATTCAGTTATTTCTGAATTAGTCTGGCAGTCCGCGTTTGGCCTAGAAAATTTGCATTGTTCCTAGAGAGTGCAAGAGCTTTGCGTTTGTCCTAGTCAATACTAGAATATCCGGATTTCGGGTTTGTCCGGTAACATATACACTAAATAACAACAGATTAGTAGTTTGAAATTACGAATTACGTCATGCAATTCGAAATCTACAATCTTTAGTTTTGATAATCTGGGGCACTACGCTGATTGTACGAAAATTAGTCTAGAATTCACAAAATTGTAAAGTTGCAACTAGTACTTAGGAACTTACAGATATGGGTTTTCATAATAATGTTATTAAATATTTGCAAATTCTGAAAAGAGCGCTGAAAATTTAGAGAAAAACGCAGAAAATCTGCTCTAACCACTCGAAGACACTAAATGACCAATTATGTCATGCCATTTGAGATATAACAAATTGGATGTAACAACAGAATTAGAAATCTAATTTCCCTTAATGAACAAATAAATGCTTCATAAACCTTAGCGGAAACTTCTTTTAATAGTTATAAAGTCGTTTTACCAACTTTGCATATGTAAACGTGCTCGAATTCTTACTTATTATCTCATTGTACCAAAAAATTTAGTTTACTGCAAGGGAGCATTCAACAAAAATCGGATGTTTAATAATTGTCATTTCTGTTAAGAAAATAAAAATCTAAATCACACTAACAACTTGACTTCGTGCACAATAAAAAATACATGAATATCAGGCAATTAAAAAAGACAATCAATGCAGCAACCTTAAAAAAACTCCCAACAGAATAGAGCAGCCGGTATAAATGAAATAAAACCATTTTGATACAGAAGGTGTAAGATCATAAAAATAAAACGGGAAGACAATAATTTAAAATGTTAGAAGACATTAAATGTTTATTTATAATAATATTGTTATAAAACAAAGCTCAAATAAATGTCTACCATTAAAACACAAAATGATACAACAACCTTTTTTGTTTGTGCACAAGAGTTATGTAACAATATATTATTATCCTTATCCACGAAGCTGCTCTTATACTATATTACAGTAACTGTCGTATAAATAAACTTCTAACGAATACACATAGTAACAACACCTGCCTAAATTACTTTGTAAGATGCAAAAATGAATCTAAAAACCAACGAAAGATGTAATAAAAACGGAAATGGCGCATCTTTAGTACTAAATTTGATCAATGAACTATCTTCGATAAAAATTCATGAGGTTGTAAATATAACAAAAATATAAAACAGACAAATTTATCGCTTCACGTCTGTTATAATATCTGGTTTAAATAACATAACCCAAATATTATTTAAACTATGGAATCGCATTATAATATTAAATGATGTATTTTTTGTTAGGACGAATTTTAATTACTCGTTTCCGTTAATAGTTTCAAATTAATTAATTTCGTTTTTTCCTTCTAATTTTTCGCTTAATTAGCTAATTCTGTATTTGTTACGAAGTTTATTTCCAAAAAAAAGAATATTACTGTAAATATTATTTAAAAACCAATTATACTTTTTAATTCAAAATATTAATTGTATTAGTGTTAGATGTTTATTGTTTTCCGCAATTTAACAAAAATTTAAAATTGCAAATTTAGTTATTTTAAAAATCGTTAAAATGAAAAAAACAATTTAAGCGCTTGATGAAATTATAAAGAAGCTATAAAATTTTAAAGCTTTTTTTTTGTTGTTGCTGCTTTTCCACCTCCGCTTCCTTTTTAGCCTTGATTAAATACGTTGAAATTCTAATAAAAAATATCTTCAAGATCAAGCCTTATAAATTACATTGGTTAAGACACCATTAATTTAACCGAAAGTCAAACTGCAGAAATATTTGAGCTTTTTATAAAACTAACGTGCGAAATAAAAGATCAATGGAGTATTGATAATACTCGATTGAAAAAATTGGAATTTTTCTACAATTTAATACTAATAAGTGGCAGGTTTGAGATTTTGCATTTTATTTGGTATAAATTGATGGTTTCCGTTTTTGAAAAAAATAATCAATTTGAGATTTTATGAAATTATAATTTATTTCAAAAGTAATTCGCTATGCTGGTTTCCGAGAATGTTCTACGAATAATCTTTGTAATACTACTAGCGATAATAGGTGGACAACCTAAATTGCATCTAAAAACTTCTATGTGAAGGATGAGTTGTCATTCTACATCTACAATCCTACTGTGTTAGTGACAAAGCTTTAAAGCTGTCTAGCACTGTCAGCAAGGTTCTTTACATCTCTTCTATTGTCTTCGAGTTCTGAAGAAAAGTGATGGCCATTGTAAGAATTTACTCCTCTTCAGCCAAGAAATAAGTAAAGTTGTCTGGGAGGTAAACGCGGCTAGTCGCGGCTGTGCTCGCGATACCCAGTGGGGCCAAATCCCAAAAAGCTAGCCAAAAGTCGAAAAATACAGTCACTATCTAGGGAATTTTAGGCATACAGTTTGATAGATAAATATTCTAAAACACAGATTCCATAGTTCGAAAAGGACATCCGCTCATGTCTACCTACCTGCGACATTACAAAAGTGACGCTCGAGAGCATAACGTCTGAAGCGAATAAAGAATGAGAAAACTAACGGTTCCTTTAATCACGTATCAAATTGTGTATCGTTAATCGATTTTAACATTGTAAAATGGACTTACATCATGATGGTGAGTAGAATATTTATGTGTGTTGCAAACATAATATATAAAACATGAAATTTAATTATTTAATAAATAATTTTGAGAAAATTAAAAAAATTAACTATAAGGTACAGAGGGACATCTTTCTTTTGTTAAAAAACCACTTGAATGACAATGTGACCGAAGCTCATGAAGAAATAGTAAACTTGATGTCTAGTAAACTGAAATACAGTTTTACACTGCCGGAAAGCCTGAAGCCATTTATACGCAAGTTGATGACCAGTTTCATAACTAAGTGGAAAGAAGTTAAAAGAACCGAGAACACATTTTTTAAAAAATTTGATGTATGGCTGAGCGTTTTTGTTTCTTTTAAAGACACTAATTGTTCTATAGTAACGTCATTCAGAATTCAATGCTGCCAGCGAAAGAACTAAGCGAAAAGAAACTGAAGACTTGCGGACACAATCAACCGTTGAGGAATTATGCTATGCTACGCAAATGAGTCTTTGAGCTTCCGAACAAATTGGATAGTGCAAAGATTGTTAAAGATGTAACCATGCGCAGCCCGTCAACCGCTCAGATGTACAGAAAATCTGTGTCATTTGTCCCAAAAAGCATCTTATCAGGTCATTCTGCTCTTTCTCTTATGATCGAGCAGAAATTATCAAGAAATCAATACCAGAGCATACGAATTGTAAGCTGTATTCATCATACAAAGTCGTACAGCAAGCTAAACGGAAATGTTATCCTCTTCATACAGACATAACGATAACCGAAAGTAGTGTCGAACTGAAATTGCAATTTTTATTAGATCATACAGTTGAACGTATTTTATTAATGCAATCGGAAGTAATTAAGAATCCGACTTCTGAAAACATTGGAGATTTGATTCTTATTTGCAAATGGGGCTGTGATGGGACCTCTGGTCAAAGCACTTATAAGCAAACATTTAGTGATGATGATAATGGAAGCAAATCTGATTCAAATATATTTTTCACTTTGCTCGTGCCACTACAAATGTAAGTGCAAACAATAATATTGTTCCGTGGAAAAATCCAAAACCTTCATCTCCACGATTTTGCCGATCTATAAGGATGCAATTTTTGCACGAAAATACAGAAACTGTTTCTATTAAAAATCAAGAAAGTAAACTTGTCCCTTTTAAAACAATAATTGATAGGAAAAAAATCGTTGTATCTTGCAAACTTGCGTTAACGATGATAGATGGCAATTACCAGTAATTCTTCAACTCAACGTTGCTATTTATGTAATGCAACATCGAAACAATTTAATTATCTTGATTCCATTCTTAAATTGAAAATTAATGAAGATCATCTACAATTTGGGATGTCCACCTTATATGCTTAGATAAGCTGTTTTGAGTGTTGTTTGCATGTGGCATATAAGTTAAACATAAAAAAGTGGCAAGCGTGTACTCCAGAAAAGGAGAAACAGATAGAAATTGCAAAAAAAGTATACAAACAGAACTTCGAGTGAAATTAGGACTTCTTGTTGATAAACCAAAGCCTAGATTTGGTAGCACCAATGGTGGTAATATGGCTTGCCGAGTTTTTCAAAACGCTGATATTTCTGCTGCCATCACGGGCGTAAACGAAAATTTAATCAAACGATTCGATGCCATATTACACGTAATTTCGGTAATTGTTCGATATAGCTACCCCTAAGAAAACGACGTTTTGAGAGCAAGCTTTTGGTATCAATAGGTAGAGAATTACTCACAGAACACAATTAGGTGGCCGGATGTAAAGAAAATTAATCCAATATTGGTGAAACCGACGAAAAACAGACATGATTTTTACGCACATCTTAGGTTATATTGCCCGATATAAACAATGAAGTTGGCAATTAATTCAGCTGCTGCGCACACTACTCACCCCCTACTGCAGCATGAACCACCCTAAGCGAGGGCGTGGTTAAGTTAGAAGGTGTTAAACGTTTATTTTTTTAATGAATTTCACCCCAAACAAGGGTGTGGTTAGGTTAGAAGAAGTCAAATGTTTATTTTTTAATGAATTTTACTTCAAACAAAAGTGTGGATAGGTTAGAAGGAGTCATACGTTCATCTTTTTAATGAATTTTACCCGTAGCGAGGATGTGGTTAGGTTAGAAGACGTTAAACGTTCATTTTTTAATGAATTAACGCATGCTTGAGCGGGGTCAATGTTCTCTAGGTGATTTAGGGAAATTGAGTTGTGGTACTGTCGGTTATACGCTGTCGGAAAGTAGCATGAACGTAGCCACGATATTATAGTGTCTTGACTGTCGTTTTGCTAGTGAACTGTTAAGATCGTCAATTTTCGAAGTTTGTTTTAAAATTTTCTAAGTGTTTGGCATCGGAGAGGCCTTCCGCAGGTGTCTTTTAATTCTCTGAATGGATATACTTATACATGCATTGGTAAGGTTGAATCCTTTTTGTACAAGTTTATTTCTAGGGGTAGCTGTATCGAACTGTTGCCGTGTTTTCATGTAGTCATGACATTCATCTGACAGGGTTTTGAGAATATTGCTTACAAACAGCTTGTAATTTTGTAGAATTGTATCCCTGGTTCAATATGCCAACTTCAGTGCACAAACTACTCATTCATGGCAAAGAAATAATAGCTTTCTTATTATTGCCAATTGGACAAATGTCGGAAGACGCGCAAGAATTGTACAATAAATTGATCAAACGATATCGTGAAGATTTCTTGCGAAAATATAATAGAGCCAAGACAATGGAAAATACATTTTTAGAATTATTAATCTCATCCGATTCCTTAATTTTGAGCTTACAAAAATTGCCGCAAAGGAAATTAAAATCTTTGTCACCAGAAGCAATGCAACTGTTAATTCCGCCAACAATTACAGCCAGCAACACCTCTTCTGCAGAATCAACAAATTACGATGCAGATGATTCAGAAGATGAAGTTTAGTGTATCATTAATCTGCGCTGTACAAAATAAATTTATTACATAACTCAAATTTTACACGAATAAATAAAAATTTAATATACATATTATACATCTCATACATTTTTCTGCCATATTTGATCAGCTATACTGTTTTTGAATTTTTTAGTTTCGGATTTGTAATTAGCGACCTCAAAAGCCCCTATAAACAAAGTTTTATAAAAATATCACACATTTCATACCTTTTGTCGGCCATATTGTATCCACCATTTTGTTTTTGTTATCTTCAGTTTCATATTCGTAATCAGCGACCTCGAGAACTTTTATACACCAGTTTCCTTGGTTATCGAACAAGGTTTTCGTATTTTGACCAGCTTTTTGGGATTTGGCCCCACTGTGCGATGGTGTTGAACGAGGTGAACGCGGAATGCGAAGGGTTAGTATAGAATCTTAGCCGAATGAACTCGGATGATAGAGCGTCAGCGGTGAAGTTGTGGTTTCTCGAAGTTATTGCTGCATGAAGTGACCAATTAATCACATATTGCAACAAGTTTGTATTAAAGTTTTATAGGCCCGGAGATTGCCGAAGTGAGCGTGTAATGTTATGTTATAACATTGCATATATGTCCGAATTTTGCTTTAAATTTTCTCTAGATGTATTAATTTAGCATGAATTTATTATTTTATTTCCTCTTAAACGCCTATTAAAATTCCTGCAATGTTGAAATTATTCCCCTAGGTTTATTAAAACATTCTTATTTATTGAAATTTATAGGCGATTTTTTATATTTTATTGCTGGGGTAAAAGATGCAGGATTTTTGGCATCAAAAGACAGATGTACTTCTTGGAATTTTGTCAAGGGGCCCACTCATAGTGTATTTCAAGAGCGATTCACACTGCAATTGCATTACCGGGGAACTTTCCACTTGTAGTATGCCTGTATTGGCATTTATTCCATTTCCAGAGTGAGTCGATTTTTACTTAGCGTTTTAAACACGTTTCATTTTTCAGGACCGCGCGTCTCGACCCCAACCGAAGGGGAATTCTGACTCGGGTCTTTGAAAAGAAAGGCGGTGTGTTAGGACCTTTTGACCTTTTTGTTTCAGTTGGAAGGTATTGATTAGTGACGTTTTCTTAGCAATTGGTTTTGTAATTTTAGCTGTTTTTCGAATTTTTCAGGATGATGTACCTTATGAGTGTGAACAAGTTAACTCGTGAGGAGTTACAGTATGAGTTGGCCATCCGTGGGTGCAATCATCAAGTTGGTACCGTAGCTTTGAGAAAGAACTTTGAGCTACATCCTTAGTAAAGAAACTTCTGGGGAAATTCCGAGACGTCCCGATTATCCATTTTTTTGTGAAAATGATGTCGATTGTGTGCTTTTAGGCATTGAAATACTTAGAGAGTTAGGTCCAGCTTCTTAATTACCGCTGATCGAGACCAAGTCATTTATAAGGGCGCTTACACAATATGGCTGTTAAGACTTCCAAAGAGACCGTAAAAAGGGATGAATTAATTGTGACACTTTCACTTTTGATGTCATCATATCAGATCTCAGTTATGAGACTAAAGTTAGGTTCTTTAACGAAACCTTCTTCTGTTGCTGAATTGCCTAAGGTTCGGGTATCTGTTGTAAAAAATGCATCGATAGCCATCTCCTGCGTTGCTTCGACCGTTTCTTCTTCAAGTGTTACCATATCTTCTGTTGTCAGAGGTGCACAAACAACGACCACTGCTTCAGCTAGCACTCTTAGGTCTTCACCGGCTCGTCAGATATATTTCAAAGCTACTCCTGTAACGAAATGGGGTTTAAAGTTTACAGGTGAGAAAACCCAAAGTGTGAGTGCATTTTAAAAGCGTGTGGAAAAATTGAGTGTGGCTAGCAACGTGTCTTTCGACCAACTGTTTGTTGAGGCCATGACTTATTTTCTGGCAAGGCACTTATTTGGTGTAGGCAAATAGGAAGTTACCAAGTGGGAGGAATTAAAGACTGCTTTGCGTAGGAAATTTTTGCCCTTAGACTATGACAAAAGGCTTTTGCAAGAGATCAATCAGATGAGACAATGCATATGTACACTGCCGTCATGCACAATATATTCTCTCGTCTGAATGAAACTCTTTCCAAAGATTTTATGTCGTAATATCGCTCGCTTCTATCAGTCGCAGTTAGGTTTGACTAAGTTGTCTTCGATTCAAGATTTTAAAAATTTGGTCATATCGTAGAAGAGGCGTAGTGCCATTGATAGTTATGTTCCTCCGACCAGGAAAAAGACTGATTTAGAACCTGATCTTGCATATGCTGCCATCGAAACATCTTCTGACCAGGCAGTTGTTTTAGTAGAACCTTCTTCTCCAGCATTTAAATCTTCGAAATCAAGAATCGACGCGAAATGTTGGAATTATAAAGTTCCAGGTCATCGGTTCTCGTCTTGTCCTAAAGTAAAGGGTAAAAGGTTTTGTTTTCGTTGTGAAAAAGCTGACGTTATCGTGACCACGTGCCCTAAGTGTTCTCCTTGATCCTTGGGAAACGGGTCGAGAAGGCAATGAAAGGTCGTCATGTGTCTTCACAGACTTTTAGAAATTCGGCCAGAACAAATTTTGTAAATAGTTCCACAGATCATCATTGGACGCGTACCCGTGTTTTGTTAGATTCTATTTTCGAAGAGGCTAAAGGCAATGAAAATAATTTTGTTACAGTTGATGTTATGGGAAAGTCCATTTTTGCTGTTCTAGAT
>VTPC01090691.1:82081-178141 GCA_011009095.1 Ignelater luminosus
TTTTTTCCTTATATTATAAGAATAATCATAAAAGCCGAAAAGCTTAATAAACATAAACCCCCTTTTAAGCCAAAACCAGGATATTAACATTTAGCACCATGTAGTCAATTAAGAGATAAAAATCACCACATAAACGGTTTAATATAGCTAGCTGGCTTCAAAATTAACTCGCTTAATTACACTTGATATAATGACGAGGTGGTGAAAGGCAAGTTCTGCCTTTTTACGGTATTTTTTTGTGTTGTGTGTGTATGATTTATATAATTATATAATTCGAGGAAATTAAAAGACGAATTAGGTTGAGGAACAATAAAAGTTTGATCGTCTAAACGATACAATTAAACGGGAAAAAAGTAGAGAAAGAATTTTTACATGTCATCGTATTGCGTGATCGTTAATAAATACATAATAAAATACGAGAGAAACTAAAATGAAATGTTAATAATTTTTATAAGAATTCGTTTAGGAGGAAGAAGCGTGAGCAAAATGCACAGCCCACTGCCTCGTTTAAAATAATTCTTTACAAGTATAAAGCTAAAGTGCGATAAACAGGCTTGCATGACTGGGGTTACGAATTCTTGACAGTGTGTTGTGATATATTTACATAAAATCATACAATTGCGTGCATTTGTATACCCCATTATATTTACTTAAAAATGTTATGTATTTTTGTAATTTTATTATAACCGTATAATGAGGGTATATTAAATATGTGGTACGTGACTGAAAGAAACCCTTGAATATCCCTAATTCTAATTTTTTGGGAAGGGTCTAACAAGGCAAGTTTATTATTATGACAACGTATAACTAAAGGGGAAATTAGATCTTTTAAATGAAATATACAAATTTATTTTTTAAAAGTGTTTAATTAACTATTCCAAAGGGGTTTTTTTTCAGTTATTTAGAATTGAGGAACAGGCTATTTTTAAGTAAATCAAATCGATTAAAATGGAACTGGGCAAGGTAAATAAACGTTAAGAATATAACACAGATTGTGCAGTGATCGATTAATCAAATGAGACCAAAAAGGCAACATTTGAATGAGACGCATTACATTCGCGAGGTTGTTAAAAGTATTGTTTCTACAAAGTTGTTCTCGTTTATCTTGTAATTTGTTTGGTACACATTAGTCAATCTTGAAGCTTTTAATAAGAAAGATCTCAAGTATTTCATTTAACAAAAATTCAGTATTTCAAATACTTATTCTCACCACTATTGTATTTAATTGTTATTTATAAGCTTACCGGCCAAACAGCTACAGCAAACGTTTATCTAAAACAATAAAAGAAAATATAAATAAATAATCAAGGCTCAGTCGTGGCCTATGTTACATTTATACAGTGTGTCCGAAAAGTATGGAATATCCTATATATCTCGGTAAATATGCATTTTATAGAAAAATGTTTCCTATAAAAGTTGTTTAGTGTTTAGTTTTACATTGCAGGGCAAAATCAAATAACTATTTTTTAAAAAACAAAAGCGCAACGAATAATGCTTCAATTTTTTTTAACGGGAAGGTATCCCTTTATTGTACTCATTTGATAGAGAATGGTTTTCTCTTTTTAATGATGTAAAACTTTGATACACTTGCATAAGTAAATTTTGATTAAAACGCAAAAAATTGTTTGAATAACGGTTAAAAGTTTATTTATTCATTTGTTACCTTTCCAGACACGGTCTTTTAAATTTTCAATATCATCTAGTCACATTGTGGTCGGTGCGACACACTTTTGTTTGTTGCAACAATTGAATGCGTCGTAGAAATGTCAGCTAATAACCGAACTGAAGCGAAAAGTTATTTGTTTAATTAATTTAAGCATTTTGATTCAGGTGAGGATAACAAAGTTACAAAAATACGACTTGCTATGGGTCATTTATCAGAAAAACATCGTATCGAAATTTTAATAATGCTGGGATATCGAGACAAAAGGAGAACACAGAAGGAAGTTTGCAATTTGTTTAATAACGTGCACCCCGAATACTATATTTCTCAGTCTACTGTAAGTAAAATTTTGCATAAATCTCATCAGACGGGTTCTGTCAAAGATCGTCCAAAAACGGGCAGATCTAAAGCTCTAAATAATGAACAACGTGAAAATATAATGTTGGCTGTCGCGGAAAATCCACATGTTTCTGTTCGGCAAATTGCTCGTGAACATACTTTGAAGAAATCCCCTACACACGAAGTTCTAAGAAAGGAGAAGTGGCATTCGTATAAACCTTGTATAGTTCAAGACTTATTAGAAGATAATTTAGATTGAAGATTGCAATTTCGCGAAGAAATAACACATAGGCTTCAGGAAAATGCAAATTTTTATAAAAATACCCTCTTCACTGATGAGGCAACGTTTTGTTTGAATGGTACCATTAACAAACAAAACACGCGCTACTTGTCTTCGCTAAATCCTGGCTGGTATGTAGAAGGGCACACCCAATATCAGCTGAAAGTCAATGTCTGGGCAGGAATTATTGGAACCCAAATTTTGGGCCCTTTTTTTATAGAACATAATTTAACAGCGGATGCTTATCTAGATTTTTTAGGATTTGACTTAGTTCCTGCTTTAGCTGTTCTATTTCCTAATGAACTAGATCCAGATGTACCCCATAATAGAATATGGTTGCAACAAGACGGGGCTCCTCCTCATTTCGGAATTAATGTCCGACAGTTTCTTGATAATACTTTCCCTTATCGATGGATAGGCAGAAGAGGCGCAGTAGAATGGCCAGCTCGCTCGCCGGATTTAAGTCCACTTGATTTTTTTCTGTGGGGCCATCTCAAAAATAAGATTTATGTCGATATGCCTGAAGATATTGAAACTCTAAAAGACCGTATTAGAACAGAGATTAGAGCTATCACACCAGAAACGATTCAAACTGCAGTAAACGAATTTGAAAGACGACTTTATCATTGCCAAGCTGTAAATGGTGCACACTTTGAAAACCTTCTATGAACTGTAGAGTGTAGTTATACAAAATTTTCAATTCGTAACAGATGAATATTGAAATAAACTTTCAAACTATTTTTTGCGTTTTAATCAAAATTTATTTATGCAAGCGCATCAATGTTTTACATCATTGAAAAGAGAAAACCATTCTCTATCAAATGAGTACAATAAAGGGATACCTTCCCATTAAAAAAAATTAGAAGCATTATTCGTTGCGCTTTTGTTTTTTTTAAATAGTTATTTGGTATTGCCCTGCAATGTAAAACTAAACACTAAACAACTTTTATAGGAAACATTTTTTTATAAAATGCATACTTACTGAGATAAATAAGATATTCCATACTTTTCGGACACACTGTATATTGTTTTTGTATTATCTAATTAGACCTTTATACTACAGAAGGTCACGCACATTTGCAACATATTTTCAGAATTCACTAGCCATTATTGTAAGCCACAATTATGCAAAGGTAACAAAAACAACCAGATTTGTCTATTGTACCTGACTAACTAAGAATTAGAGTAGCATATAAACACAGAGTATTTTGCAGAAGGGCAAAACTGGCTGATCTCGCTATGTTACGGTCTAACTTCTGCAAGATTCCTCTCTAATATTGTCGTTATAAGTTGTAACGCTTGCTACTTCTTGTACTTTCACTGCCAACTACAATTCTGTTTGGAGGCATACTAGATGCATCTAATAGTGTCAAAGCTTTCGCGGGTAATGACTTTAAAGACTGTTAATTAGAGAATCTGATGTTAACACATTCATGCGCACAGCAACCTGGAAATGCCAATGGGTTCAATCAGAGAGCTCAAGAACGACGAAAAAATTATTTGTACACATAGCAACGGTATTCCAATCAAATGGCATCCATTCCACAATCAACATAACGTACGAATACCAACTATAAGTGTTCATAAAGTTGGTGTTCCCCATGAAAGTGGCACAACAAATTGCCAACCATATCAACCCAAAGAAAGCCCCTGACATCGATGAGATTTCGCCAGGACTACTCAAGGAGCTACCGAGGAGGGAGGTTATACTATTGACATACTTATTTCATGCTTGTTTCAGGCTGTAACAAGTTCCAGATTATTTCAAGACAGCCGAAATAATCATAATAGAGAAACCGGGCAAGTTGGCTGAGCATGTAACATCATATTTTTGTTTGAGAAGGTTTTTCTGCTAATCATCATTCTGAACTTCCAGTTTGGGTTTAAGAATTACCATTACACAATCGACCAAGTGCATAGTATCATCAAGCGTACCTGAGAAAAGAAGAAATATTGCCCTGCAACAGAAGATACAGTTCTGGGCTCATTTGATGACTATACGGTAATAATGGCGACTGACGCAACACAAGAAAATTGCGAAACTTCAAGTTGCACTTAACAAAATCAGCTAATGAACTAAAGATAGGGCAAAGTCGGTCCATGTCACCTACACGCTGCGTCAACAGCCGTCATGCTGTGTTCTTAGACGGTATGATAATACCACAAGCTGAGTCAACAAGATACCTTGGTCTACACCTCAATGCCAGCTTAAATTGTAGTGTCTTATGGCATACAACTTTGGGGCTGTGCCAAAGCGCCAAATCAACTAGTAATCTAAAGAAGCCTAAACTCTGCGAACGATCACCAATGCTTACACGTTTGTGACCAATAAAGAAATCCACAACGACCTGGTCATAAAATGGGTGCACGCTGTCAAACATTAGAAACGACTTCTACATCACGTCAACGTGAAAGCTATCAAACTCTTACATAGCAGTGAAGATGTGAGAAGGTTGAAACATACCAAACCTGGTGAACTAATTAAGTGAATATTGCATTAGTTTCTTTTACTTAGCGGCGGTAGAGCGGTGCACGGCTTGAAATTTCTAGGCACGGCCTATCTGGGGAAATTCTTGATCGGTTCGACAGGCCTGAGAGATAAGAACAGCCCGACAGAACAGATAGGCCAGAGAGGTCCAAATGGTCTGATTGACCCGAGAAGCCCGAAGGGCTAAGAAGTCCAAAAAGCTTGACAAGCCCTAACGGCCCGAGAGGTCCAACAGGCTCTAACAGCTCGACAAGCCCGACTAGACCGAACGGCCTTTTTGACGTCAGGTAAGCCCGAAAAGCCCGATAAAGTTTTAAACTGAGGCTCCGCCCGATCCGAATCCAAGCTTCAACCCAACTAGAAAACTCGATCCGTGCAGGCCTCTAAGCGGCGTACTCTGCATCCACGTTTCACGCAGACAAAGGCGCTGAACATCATACTTAGGACGGCTGTTTGTGAACCTTTTCCATTAACTATACGTGTGGATTTTGTCTTAATTATTAAAATAACTTATGTTAGACGACAACTTATTATTTATTTATTGCATGTGCAAACTCATTGTATACTTTTATTTAATTGTTATTAAGAGAGTTGCTGAGAATCTACAGGTGCTGCCAGTATTCATTAGAACGGAGCAGGCTTTCACGTTTGGCTCGCTGTGGGATCTTTCTTATAATTAATAAGCGCGCAGTGGCGTCCAAGATTATTTTTTCTTGTCATTTCAATTTGACATATCTTAATTTGAATTTCACGGATATCATCAATGTCCCTACAGGATTTGTTGCTTTTTTTTTCTTTCTGAATAATCTCCACCGAGTTTACAAAATTAAATCAAAAGTCGAAAAGGAAAATCACTTAGGTTGGTATATGTATGTATACCGTATGAGTGGCATGGCTAAAATAGTAGGGGAAAACTGACTAATGTGTTGCGGTGTGAGGTTTATAGAAATTACCAGTGCATTTTTCTATATTTAATATTTTAGAGTTAATTTTGGGAGAACCAATAATAATTTTTAATCCTTAAAAGATTTTAATTGTTAAATAAATAATTTTGGAACTTCTTCATTTGAATTTGGTCAATCTTTAAATAGATTTAGCTTAACAGCGAGAATGAATGTAATTACTACTAGTTTAGTTTCTTTTTTTCCTTTTAAAGGGTAACAAAGAGGCATATAAGGAATCGATCTGCCTTAAGACTGCATTAACAAAAGTCGTCTACTTTCAGAGTTGGAATAACCAGGTATCGTATTTGAGAACTTCTGTGTAGTACAATAAAAAGTAGCCTAACCTAACTCATACAATCAATTCTACCTGGTGTTGTTTTCAGATGAAATCTAGCCCTGGAAATCTGACAGTACGACGTAAATCTTCAGTTCTTTTAACGATAAACTTCTTTCTGAAACAGTTACATCTAAGATGAATCGTAACATTATAAAATATCGACAAACTAGCAAAAAAGTACAAGGACGTAAAATTGATAAACCATTCGACTCCGAGCAGGATTTAAACCTGTGACCGTCGGCTCTCCTTACCAGTGCTCGACTACGGTCACGGCCCGGCCGGGCGATCAGTGTTCTGGAAAATGTAGTTTCTTTTTTTATTGGAAACTTGATCGATTTCTTTGTGCTGTATTTTTCAACATGAAACTAACAAGGATTCAGAAGAATTTTAAAAACCAACTGCAAGCTAATTTTGCTTTGTGTTGGTCTAAGACTGAGAAGGCTTTTCTATACATTTAAACATTGACAGAGGTTTCATTATTTCTACGCAAGGTGTTGCTTTTACCAAAAGAAATATTTTGGAATCACCTGTAAGATTTTTACTTAAAAACTAAGATGTCTCTGAAAGAGTTCATTTAGGTTTAAGACGCAAAAATTTCCCACCGTTCCATATGCTGCCAAAATGCCTTCTTTGGATTGATTTAAAAACCAATTTGAGAGATTAATGACTTTTTTACGTTCTACATTCAATGAAGAATTCAATACGTAGATTTTCTCTTCAACTACTTGCGCAATATAAAGAATGTAATCCAGATAGTCTAATTTCAATGCAGCTCAGACAAGGAACATCAAATCTTTATTGTATGTAGTTAGTCCAAGAGCTTGAAATTGAGGTTTCGATTATTACTGAGAAGATTAAATAAACGCAGTTTTAGAATTTATTTAGTTATAAAAATTGGGAAACTATTGATCGGATAAAAATAAATAAGAAGCTTACTCCTTTCGCTCAGGTTACAACACGAAGAAATATACTTGTGCAGACAATCATTTCTTATCGATATTGCATGATTCAAGACATGATTTATGGATTATGATAGAAATTTCTTAACAATTCCAAAGATCCAAAATTCCATCAATTTTTGAATTACAAATACTATTAGAACAGTCTTCTTGTGCATTCTGCTTGAAAGAACTATTTCGTAATACTTACCTTGATTGCTGTCAGAAATTAGTTTTAATGATACTTTATATTTATCTAGCTTACCCTATGATACCAATAATTATAGAATAAGTGCTATGGAATATCTTTCAACTTAATTACACTCTTCGTCAAAAATTACCATTCTTTGTTTTCTAATATTTCTCTTAAATGTTAATGCTTTAAACCTTAGGCCAAAAAGATTTGTTGTTCGTGCAATCCCTTATACCACACAAAATAAACATGTCAGTTAAGCAAGTCGTATGTAAATTCTGACATTCAAAAATTTAATTGAAATATTTAATTTTGATCTTGATGTAGCGATATCATCGAAAAATTATCGTCTAACCTTGGGAAGCTCTCTGGTACATTCGATTTCGGTTTACTAAAGAAGAAGACTGCTAGATGGTCATCCAATTAGTTGAAAACGTTTTTTTCCCTTCTCGTTAATAGTAGAGTTGTACGACCGCGAAAGCACACTCTAAATTCTAAGTTTAAAAGATTTTCAGATCATTAATCAGTTTAACCTTAAAAGATAATGGTATGCTGGTATACAGATGTAAGGAAATTACTGACCGATTCTGCGGACATAATTTACAAAGACAAAGAGCGATAATTAGTTTTGTAGAGGAGTGTACTCGTGAGTAATTTGTTGGCTGTTCTGAAAGGTTTGCTTAACCCAAGATTAAAACTAACTGATAATTACATAATAACCACGTTCGAATAGCTGGCAACTGTTGTGGGATCATTAATAACAACGAAAGAGACCGTTTAGTAATTTATTTGTTTAATTACTGATCCATAACAATTAAAAAGCATGCGAAGAGTAGGCGATGCCTTTCGACGCTCTCTTTGTCTATTTTTATTTATTACAAATATTTCCTCGGCGTAAGTTGCGTTGCGATGATTTATTGATTCGTCGATTCGACGCGAGTTTGTTTTTATCCTCTACGTCCCAGGTATAGAATTTCTTGTTTTTTTCGGATCAATTTTTATTTGGCGGCCGAGAATGTATCGGATTTAAATATGTTAAACGTTCCCTGTAATTGATTTTTATTTTATGTAAAATAACCAATTGTAAAGCTGTGACTGTGACAATAGAGGATATTTTATTGAAGATCGGGTTACATCTGCCTTGTTTCATGCTTTCTAATGATTATAAATTAACATATACAAAATAACAATCTATCTTTTACAAAAATCTGAAAAGCGAAGGCAAGATTTATTTGTAAAGGAGAAAGACAATCCTCGCAAAAAATTTCTACTTTAAATTGTACTCCCAATTTCGGTCAAAAAATGTGCTTGCTACACGCACAGTCATTTTTTTAAAGGAAACTTCTGCTTATTAAATTCAGCAAGTGCATATAAAAATAAATGAACCTGGACAATAATGGAAGTTGAAATACAGGTTATCAAACATTTGCACATAGTTTGTGTCAATTGCCCGCAACAAACGACTGCTTTTGCTTGCGAGCTTTTATCTGATCGAAGATGGCAGCGCTCAGTGATTGCTGCTAATTGACGATATTGATTCCGTACATGACCTACGGAAGGATGATTTATTCATTAATGCTTTCGTATCTTGTTGTTTTATGTTACTGCTGCCTTGGGAGCTTTATTAGATTAACCGGATTACGAATCGGCGATAAAACACTACACGTGGGAATTAAATTAAGAGAATCAATTAAATCGTTCGATCGTTTTAAAAATCTAAAGTTATGGATAATTACGTTTGTTCATTTAAGGTTAATTGACTTATTAATTGGTTTTCATTCAAAGACACCACTAAGTCTAGACTATAAGATAATAAACACAAATTTTAAAAGTCGGAAATTTCTTTAGAATATTATTATATAAAATTGTTCAATCGCCTCGGAAGATTTGATCTGTAACTTTTGACATTTGTTTCGAGGTAATCCGACAGATCTTGCAGAGTTTACACACAACATTAATTTTTGTTAATACTGAAACCTTTTGTTTCAACGTACTACATAAATTTACGAGCGATAGTTCAGATCGAACGTTCAATAGAAAGAAATTGATGTAGTACAACAGTCTTTTCTTAGTTGGTATAATTAAAATTTGCGATATTTGGGTTTTAAGGATATAGTGGTATTATGGAAAAAATCAATGGGAATGGGTTAAAATGAGTTTTAATGTCAATAACAAACGAGAAAGACAATGGAACACTTTCAATTTAAAACCCATCCCAACAGTTCAAGAAATTCGGAAATGTAGGGACTATCAAGACTACATAGGAAAATTACAGTTACCATTAAGACTTATGTACAATCATAATTGCTTAACGGATATTCTTAAGAATGATACTGATACAAACTATTTATTTATAAAATTGAAGATACCTAAAATTCACAAAATTTCATCCAAAATATCGTCGGCGATCTGACAATACCTGCTAACTGGCATTTTTCACAAATATGATTTTTGGCCTACTTAGATGCCCTTATACTAACAATGTGCCTATTTATCACTTTTAATTAATTTTCTTGCATTTAGCAGGTTCTGCTAATGTAGTTGGCAGATACTGGTTTTTATTATGTTAGAATAAATTCTTTCCATTTAACCGATTCTGTTAGATATTTTATGGCATTTCGATAAGTAAATTTTTGTCTTTGGTAAATTAAATTATTTCTCTGTTTTTATTTCAAACTTTCTCGCTTATTTGTCTTATCGTAAATATTAGGTCTTGTGTGCTTCTCCCACTTCTAAATCCGCATCGGGTCTCTTCTATTGTATTTTCGATCTTATTCCTAATTCTTTTCTCGATTATTCTTGGGAATACTTTTGCAGGTACACTTGTTAGCGTTATTCCTCTATAATTCTCACAGACTCTTTCATCTTCTTTCTTGTGCATAGGTAGTATGATTCCTACATTCAATTCATCTGGCACTTTTGTAGTCTTCATTATTTCGTTCAATAATTCTGTAAGTTGTGTTATTCTTTCTTCTTCCATATACTTTATCATTTCCGGTGTTATATTGTCTATTACTGGCGCTTTTCCTAATTTTAACTTTTGTATGGCGTCTATTACTTCTTTTTCTTGTATTTGTTCTATTTCTTCATTATCGTTTCTCTCTTCTTGCATTTCCTCTGTGGTTATTTCCGGCTTTGTTAGTGTTTCAAAATACTGTCTCCACCTTTCCATTATTTGATTTTCTTCTGTGATTATATTTCCATCTTTTCCTCTTATATTCATAATGTTATATTCTTTTTTCTGTTTAAGTTGCTTTAAGGTTCCGTAAAAAAGTTTCTGGTTATCCCGGTAGTTTTCTGTCATCTTTGGACCAAATTTTATCCACGATTCTTGTTTCGCTTTCTAAATTTCCGTTTTTACTTCTTTTCGTATTTCTTTGTATTTTTTGTAGTCTTCTGTCTTCCTTATGCTTAGATATCTTGTCCATGCATGTTTTTTCTCTTCAATTTTTGATTTTATATCTGTATTCCACCATTCCGTCCTTTTAATTTTTTTGTTTGTTATTTTCGTTTTTCCACAGCTCTCCACTGCTGCATTTAGTATAACACTTTTAAAATTTTTCCATTTTTCTTCTACCTCGTATGTAGGTTCCAATTCATTGAATTTTGTGCGTAATATTTCATTATATATTCTTTGATATTCCTCTTCTTTCAGTTCATAGCTTTTGATTTTTTTGTGTTTTCTCTCTTCTTTTCTCTTCTTTTCTCTACTTTTATTTCTTCTTTCCCTTTCATATCATGTGCTTTATCGACTTAGAAAAAGCATTTGAAAGGATAAGAAGAGAAAAGTACGAAAAGCACTAGAAAGAAGAGGTATAGATAAAAGGAATATTGAAGTAATACAATCAATGTACAAAAATAACAGCGATATAGTTAGAACCAACAATAAAGAATCAAGAAAATTCGAAACAAAGGTAGGAGTTAAACAAGGCTGTCTGTTTATTCTCAGTAATATTAGACGAAACAATAAAAGAACCAAAGAAAAAGATGAAGACATTAAAATTGGGATATTGGCAAATGGAACAAATAGAAATAAACCAACTTATGTTTGCAGATGATATAACTATAATGGCAGATACAGAAAATAATCTACAGCACAATCTAGAAGTGTTAGAACAAGAATTGAAGAAAATAAACACGAAGATAAATATAGTAAAACAAAAAGCATGATAATGTCAAAAGAAAATAAATCACATAATATACGACTACAAGGAAAACAAATAGAACAAGTAAAAAGTTTTGAATAGTTAGGATCAATATTCGAAAGTAATGGAAAAATAGAAAAGGAAATCCACGATAGAATGGGAAAAACAGTAAGGATGTTTAATGTGATGAAGACGACATTTTTAGGGAAGAAGGAGATACCCAGTACAATAAAAACAGAAGTAGATAAAAAAAGTGCTAAAACCGACAATCATGTTTAGCAGTGAAACATGGACATTAGCAGAGAAATTTAAAACACGCCTGAATGCAATAGAAATGACGAATAAAAAATAAAACTAATAGAGACATGATAAAAAATGAAGAATATCGGAGAAAACTACAAATAGAACCCATATATGAAACAATAGTAGAAGGACAATTAAGGTGGTTTGGACACGTGTGTCGTTTCACAATTCGTCCATAAAACAGGCCAAACGAACTGGTAACCGATAAACTTCGGTAGTTCTTATTATTGGTCCGGTCACCCTTTTTAAATAATGATATTATGTGGGCTAATCTCCACTCATCTGGAACCCTCTGACTGTTAATGCACATTGTAAATAATTTAGCTACCATGTGATATAATTTGTGCGATCCATGTTTTATTAATTCGGCTGGTATTCCTCCTAGACCTGGTAATTTGCCATTTTTTAGAAATTTAATTTTGCTCTGAACATGTTCTGCTGCTAACGTTATAGGTTCACCTTCATCATTGATTAATATAGTAGCAGTTTCCGTGTTTGGTGTAAAGGCTTGGCGTTCTTCTTTAAAGAGGCTTGCAAAGTATTGGTTTCGAGGGTCTTCACTGATAATGTCTGTTTTGACCTTTTCTTTCACGGGTGCTTTTACGTTCCTGATAAATTTCCAAATCTCTATACAACGTTTACCTCTTATGTACGTGTCTATCTCCGAGCATTTCAGTTTCTATGCCTTCTCTCTTTCTACCCTTATTTTTGTCTCTTTTTGTATCTATCTGTATTCTTTTTGATTATTGTCATTATTTGTATTTAACCACTTCAAGTATGCTTTTTTTTTCTTTTCTGTTTGTTCTTTAATTTTTTCGCACCACATAGTGTTCTTGTTTTTTGGTCTATTTTCACTATTAGCCAAAATTTCCGTGGCTGCCTCGTGTATATTGTCCGTAATATGTTTATAGAGATCTTCTACTGTATTATACGTATTTTTGCTTGGAGTTTTATTGCGCATTCAACAACACTTTTTCTTTATTGTTTTGTACTAGGTTGCTTACGCCTAACGCCACAACCCCCATTTGGAGGACCTATTATTCAGCCGCCCATTGTGGGATACTGAAGCTGTTGATAGCCGCCCATTTTGTATCAGACGCTGTCTATTTGCTTGTTTGGTCCGCGGGAAGTATTTGATTTTCCTCCTACCACCCATATCTGAAAGGTATTTCCCTATCTGCTACCTGAGGACGCGCCCTCTAGGGGTTACAAGCTTCCTTTAGACAATATGCCAATAGTAATAGCAAGTGAAGTTAAAATACATAATGAAATTGATTTCGATAATTCCTCATCTAACCACAAAGATTACTCTGACCAACGCAAAGAAGAAGAAGAAGATGAACATTTAACAGCTATAATCGAGGGCCCATAAATGATACTGTTGAATCCGAAACGTCTGGTTCAAGTTCAAAAAAAGCGACGAAAATTATTACCCAAATGCTGATGACACAAACGACAATTCTGATATTGAATCTGACGGTACTGGATTGCACAGTAACTAAAGTAATACGAAAATAAATATTACAGAAAACATTCAAGAAGCGGAATGGGGAGACATGGATGAAGGACAAAAAAGGAGAAAGATTAGGGATAAAAATCAATGGAAAAGAATAAAAAACCAAGAACTGAGAATAAAAGGAGAAATCTGTTTAGGGTTTTCTCGTGCCAAAAACAAAACTTTTGTTCAGCCAGAATTATTGTGGAACGTTGTTTATCAAAGATGTGCCTAAAATCAAAAAACAAGTTCTGTAATTCCTTTAGCAAAGACACTAGCAACAAAATTTTTACCGATTTTTGGAAGTAATGACATTGGACCAAAGAAAGGTTTTTGTGTCAGGGCAAGCACCTACTGGAAAAACTATAGAAAAAGAAGAAAACAGGCGTGGAGATACCATGGTTTATAGACCTAACGATGATAAAAAGTTAGTACAAGTCCAGCTGATCATTAAGGTACATGCTACTGGATCATAGAAGTTGATTGTGGTTTACAGGCCTCTCTACCTACATATGTTTCATGTGCAATAGATTATTTGGAAAGACACTGTCTTGACAAAAAGATTCCCATTATTATCTACTCAGACGGATGCACAAGTCAGAATAGAAATAATATCATGGCTAACGCTAAACTTTGCAATGGTCCGCAATGTGCAAAGAAAGGAAATTAAAAGAATAGGGTAATCGAAGTACCTAGTGATTATGTAAAAGCATCTAAAGAAGCTAGAAAACAACCGAAGCCTTACGAAGTTATTCAGCTAACCTAAGATTTTTTTAAAGATTATACAAAACCAGAATTCTTGCCATATTACACGATCAGACCTGGCCGAGATAATGTGGTAATTGATGTCAAGACGTTGCTATACGACCCTCAAGGCAAAATCAGGTAAAATTAAATTTTAAGGCAGACGAAAACCTGTAGTCACTAGTCTTAGGCGAAATACAGACCGTCCGCAATTTAGAGGATTTCGCTGGGACTTTTTTTGGCAAGGATTATACTATTTTGGACCACCGCTTACCGCTAGTTGCCTTACCGTTTGCAACATTAAACTAATTAGTAATTAGTCGTACTGCCACTTCTTTATACAGTTCTCGCTTAATCACATTTTTCTTCCCCCAACCTCCCTAAGATCAACTAAAGCAGATTAAGCGTCGCGTTTCATCGCAAAATGTCCTATGGGAGATATTTTAGAAAGTCAAGAGTCGCATTTCGAGCCCTGCTAGCCTGCCTACAATGGGCAGTGACCGCAAAGTCTCACTTTTCTAGACAACTCTATACATCTTCTATTGTATTTAAGGGTTAGACAAAAAATACCTTTTTTGAGACAATCCAGATTATAGAGGGGGTTATTCTTAATATGATTGAAACCTACCCCTCTACTAGCGTACGAAAAATATCAAATCGTGTTGGGTTACTCAAATGAGTGTGTCAAATACTATTCGTCAAAAACAACTTGTAGAGTCTATCGTTAAGATTTAGGAAGTTCAAACTGCAATTTTCAAAAGAGGCTTCTCACATCAAATCTTGAAAATCTATAACAATATCTCCATCTACTCGGAAAGAAGTTACAGCAATTGCTGAAAAGGCAACAGTCCATTAAACGCACATAATGTTACTTCATGATCAATGTGCATAACCGCTCATGCAATGTGTTTATCTCTAACATGAATTTTTATTTACTTAATGCTTTCTAGTATTTTATTATATTATCTTGTTTAATTGTAATTGTTATTTTCAATTTAGTTACACTTGATGCAACCAGATTTTTAGTGCGTATCATCGACCAATATGTCGTCGTCACCTTAAGTTCTTGGAGGTGACACGCGAAATATTTGCCTTTCTTAGCAGAAATGATGAAGAAAAAAACCTGACTTTGGGCCGCTACAGGTGATCCATTGGAGGGCGTAGCCCGACCCGTGTTTATAATTAGATGTTTGAGAAGGTTAAAGGATTTTTTTAAGCTATCTATAGTCACCGCAAGCGATTTGTTGGCTGGTCCGCAGTTCCGTTTAAGATGAATAAAAGGTGGCTCAGAACAGCAAATTTCACAGTGTTTCAGTTCACTCAGCCGACTCAATAGCTTCAGCACCAGCAACGACCTCCAGAATCGTTACGATGCTTCCGACTTTTTTCTTTCAACCTAAACCTTTGTTCATTCAACAAATAGTTTTGCTTTATTTGTTTATAAATAAATAAAACTCAACCTATTCAGCAAAGAGTAACAAAAGGGCCAAAAAAGAAAAATAACGTCACCAAAAAGAAAATGAATAGCAATAAATAAAAATAAAACCAATCAGAAAAGATTATTAAAAAAAATTCTTTAAAATAAATAAAAAACTTATTGAAAAACTCTTTTGTTTTAGCAGAAGAATTAAATAATCGAAAGAAACCAGCTAACTTCGAAAGGCCAAATTACAATTGTAAATTACACTGTACGTAGAGGTTGGGTTAGAGGTTAGGTTAGAGGCTAGGTTAGAGGCTAGGTTAGAGGTAGGGTTAGAGGTTAGGTTAGAGGTTAAATTAGAGGTTAGGTTAGAGGTTTGGCTAGAGGATATTGCGAACTAGGCATAGTTGAAACCCCAATTTTACGTGTATGCCAGAAAATATCCGTGCCGAGAGAAATCTACGCCAGGAGATATACTTGCCGGGAAAGATCTGTGCCGAAAGATATCCATGCTGGGAAAAGTCCATGCCGGGAAAAGGCCCCCGGGAGACGTCTGTGCTGGGAGAAATCCGCCGGAAGATGCCCGCAACCCGTTGCCATTCCACGAGTCTGGGCGCTGCAGCCTTGAAGCAGATGAAGCGATAATCAAAGACGGAAAGGGCGAAGGTTTGGTAGGAGTGGTTGAGGGTGTGTTTGTGGTTTCTTAGTTTCAAGAGAAGGTTTTCAAAAACGTAGTGACCAAGTACACAGCGGTGGGAAATAACCGGAGACGGCTGCCCCGCAATTGGAGATAAATGTTTCGGGCACATGTTCAGGTATTTCAAAACGATCACCTAGGTCTTGTTGTACTGTACATACCGAAGAGTAGAGTCGATCCCGTGAGACCAGTGCTCTCCGAGGTATCCGTATCCTGCTTGGTGTACGACTTTAACGATGATAATCTGCACCCCCACTATGATTCGCAACGAGTGACCCTACTGACGTCATTCTAACAAATGAATTCAGTTTGATGAGTTAAGAAGTCACTGAATTACTCAGTTCAAGAAATTAAGAATGAGTTTATCTATCTCTAGTAGATAGTAATTGCCCCGTAATAATGGTTTCAGATCTTTTCGTTCCCAAGATGCAAAACGATTTAAATATAGTAGAATAAGCAGAAAGGCGCATTCAGAAACGCTGAACGGCTTAGGCTCTAACTAAACAGGTTTCCTGAAAGTAATGACTGACATACCACTGAAAAACATTGCTGACGAATTTAGTCAGTGTCTAGATTGAAACCTAGCGTAAAGACATTTCTTTAACCTCAAATTTGATTCAACCTCGAATCAAAAAAGTCCAGTACCATGTGCGCACAACATTGTGAAAGCAGTAGCAGCAGCAGAGTCATTTAGGGAGTCGTACTGTGCTTGTGGCTGAATTAAACGGCTGAACGTGCCCGTATTGTTCGCTTTAGTTTAGGAATACTACACGACGCGACGTGAAGAAAACATGCGTTGAACAAATTTTATACTTTTATTTAAATAAGACTAATCAATGCAAAAAGAAGACGAATCGCCACCTTGCGAGGTACGTTATAATGTTATCATAAAATGGTACAAAGCAACTAAACAAAGTGTGAGTGAATGTGTTTAATAACTAGGATGCTCCAGGTCAGTGCCTAAACGAAAAGTTGCGCCTTGAACAGGTAGACCTTTTAATCATCAGATCAAAGAGCTGGAAATTCAAGCCCGAACAAAAACATTTGTTCCGCGTTACTTTAAAAATCAGGAAGTAATTACAAAGGTTATTCAATTCGGTTATCAATGAGACTCGTACTTTGTAAGGTTTCTATTTTAGATATGTCCTTCTTTTTATCAGCGGATGATCCATTCGATCAAACGCCAAAATTGGTACGAAAACAGCTGGCAAACAAAATTGATACTGTTCCAATAATTTATAAAGATTTCCAAAAATCTAAAATTTTTGGCTTGGAACGGTTTCAATTTTGATTTTTCTTGGTGCACTTAAAACACAAAGCTTCTCTGTAGAGGGTATTGACCATACCGAAGTAAGTTCTAGAACCAGTTGCAGAGAGTGAACATAAATTCAAACCACGCTAGAAGGCCAAAATAAGTCAAACTTTCTTTAGCTTATTTTTGTTCCTATCCAATCTTATAAAAACATAAACTGCTTAAGGGTAGGTATTGTTCATGTTTTATAAGATACCTCTGAAAATTGCACCTTTATCGTGTTGAGAATTATCTCTTAGATTGAAAATAAGAAAATGAGAAAAGAAGATTTGAAAAACCTTGCTACTGTACTGTTCTGATTTGGGATGGGTTTTTGTTTGTCTCCAACTCGATATATGGCATACACGAATTACAATTGTTTGGTAGCAACTGAAATGCTCGAGAAAAATTTTATCAGATAATTGTCATGCGAAGATATAATTTAACATAACTAGCAATACTGAGAAACTGGTAAGAAACATTAAAACAATCAAAAACATCAAAACATATTCATGATATCGCATTTGAATAATTAAAGGTGATCCATTTTCGATTTTAAAAATATTTGCAAATTAAACATCTCTGACATATCATACCTGTTTCTTCCTTCTACCTCTCATGTTAGTTTCATAATAAGAAACAAAAAAATACTTTATGCAAGACATATTTATTCAACCAATATATTCCGAATAATTTTTAAATTAATAGTCCAATAACCTCAACTTCCATTAAGAGTTTGATGGTCTTTGAATATTAAATCTTATTAGTTAGTAGCTAAAAACATACACTGACGAATCCCTTGATTATCTAAAATGAAAAAAAAGACTAAATGGTGTAGGAACCCTGCAATTCTTAATAACATAAATATTTCCTATAATAATTTAAAAATTGCTAGTCTATAACATAAAGATTTCTTGTTAGGTGTGATATGCGTTTAACCATGTTCATTTCTGAGCACACACAGGTGTCCATAAAAATAATTAATCAAACTCCCTAAAAATTTCTAATGAGTTAGCACCGTTTAAGCCATTAACAAGTCAAAAATTTAAATTGCCGGACAGAATATTTGACACCGATAAATCAAATTAAGAATTTATGGCGTGGTATAACTCTTACGCTGCTTCCTTCACTATTACACGTCCATTTAGGTTTCCAACATGATAATTAATTCGCGGAATCGTTAAAAAAAACTGAAAAAATCGTCATATTTAACGCGAACCATGCCAAGTTGGTAAGTCGACTGTATATACCAGCAGGAATATTCAATGAATTACACCGTAGCAACGGAGCGGAACCTGAACTATAAAGAATTATATAATTTTTATAATCCGAAAAAAAGTGGGGTTATAAAAGATGCACTTCAGTGGTTCATTTTTAACATAAAACTGTAATTAATTTAATATATCCTGTGGGGTGTTAATTTCCACTCTTCCTGTTGTTGTTCAAAGAATCATCCAAACGAAAACTGTGTTAAATGAGTGCATGGTGTATACAAAAAAAAAAGAAATTGCCTAAATAAATTATCAGGTTATAAAAATTTCTTCACATTAAGGAGAGTATAATTTAAGTCTTAAAATGTAATTTTCTTGTTTTATGGCTGCATGAGAGTGCGATTATTTTATAATTAACTATGGTAGAAATAATTAATGGAACTCTTTTTCACCGCAAAATAGAACTTCTGTCGCAAATTTTGATGTTGAAATAGAGAAAATTACTTATTACCGTTTCTTCTTATTAATTTCGTGTTTTAGTTCTTTTAATTAACCATTGTTCAGTGCAATTACATATGTGAAGTTGATAAATTCTTCAAAACTATGAATAAAAGGTTTTCGAAATTGTAAAGATTATTCGAGAAGTAGTAACTACATTTGTAATACGAAAAACGCAAAAGGGAAGAAATTTAACAACTATTTAAAGTCACAGAAAGATTTACTTACATTTACTCGCGTATATTAGAGTACTGAGCTTTAAGAACTAAATTGGGATCTATGCTGAGTTAATATAATCTAAAAGGTGCAACAATCCGTAAAACACTACCCATTGTCACGGGTACAATTTCGATTTGCAGTAGTCTGACAAATGAAAGATTGTCTGGATTTACTTCAGAATACAACATCACGGTTCTAGACGTTCAGAGTTTACATTAAGATTATTTGCTTTTAACTAATGGAAAGTTAAGAAGTAATAAAACAATAAGACAGAAACTGACAGCAAAAAGAGCTGAACAGTTAAATGACATTTAAAACTAAATCTAAAGAATGCAACTACAATAACTGATTATAAAATGCAGTAGTAGTTATAAAAACATTTAAAGCATACCTAGCTAGCAAAATGTGAATTAAGAGCAAATTACTTTTAGAAAATGAAAAAACAATACACTAATTTCTTAAGGATACAAATTAAAATCCAAGATAATGTGTTTAGAATGTTATGAATGTCTAAAAGATGAAACATTTTTTATGGCCGTCGACTTCAAATCCGAATTTCTAGACCTTTGAAGGGGGTATTTGGCATCTTTCCTGTTACTGTCTTTCGTTTAAAGCTCTACTAGTCGACCTTCTTTACACTCCAACACTAGTCTGATCTTTAGAACTAAACACAAGTTCTTTTAAACACAAGCAATAAATAAAAACAATTCAATTAATGCATCCGAACACTTTATGAAAGGCCAGCGGCTTCTGTAATAAAATACTTAGATTTATTTAATTAGAACACTAAACCAAATTTACTATACTAGTACCTAATTACTTATCACCCACTACATCTAATAATCACCATAACACAACCTTTCGTCAGATATTTCTATTACAAAAGCAAACAAAAAGAACAAAGAAATCAAGCACTCCTTTAACTATTTGAAATTTAATTCGTTGCAATCATGCTTTTAAATAATTTCGTATGGCATAAGCACAAAACACTTTTCATAAACAGACTTGATTTATACAGTGTCCAAAAAGTATGGAATATCTTATATATCTCAGTAAATATGCATTTTATGGAAAAATGTTTCCTATAAAAGTTGTTTAGTGTTTAGTTTTACATTACAGGGCAATACCAAATAACTATTTTTTAAAAAAACAAAAGCGCAACGAATAATGCTTCAATTTTTTTTAATGGGAAGGTATCCCTTTATTGTACTCATTTGATAGAGAATGTTTTTCTCTTTTCAATGATGTAAAACTTTGATACACTAGCATAAGTAAATTTTGATTAAAACGCAAAAAATTGTTTTAATAACGCTTAAAAGTTTATTTATTCATCTGTTACCTTTCCAGACGCGGTCTTTCAAATTTTCAATATCATCTAGTCACATTATGGTCGGTGTGATACATTTTTGTTTGTTACAACAATTGAATGCGTCGTAGAAATGTCAATTAATAACCGAACTGAAGCGAAAAGTTTTTTGTTTAATTAATTTAAGCATTTTGATTAAAGTGAGGATAACAATGTTACAAAAATACGACTTGCTATAGATCATTTATCAGAAAAACATCGTGTTGAAATTTTAATAATGCTGGGATATCGATACAAAAGGAGAACACAGGAGGAAGTTTGCAATTTGTTTAATAACGTGCACCCCGAATACTATATTTCTCAGTCTACTGTAAGTAAAATTTCATCAGACGGGTTCTGTCTAAAATCGTCCAAAAGCGGGCAGACCTAAAGCTCTAAATAATGAACAACGTGAGAATATAATGTTGGCTGTCGTGGAAAATCTACATGTTTCTGTTCGACAAATTGCTCGTGAACGTACTTTGAAGAAATCCACTACACACGAAGTTCTAAGAAAGGAGAAGTGGCATCCGTATTATAAACCTTGTATAGTTCAAGACTTATTAGAAGATGATTTAGATCGAAGATTGCAATTTTGCGAAGAAATAACACATCGGCTTCACGAAAATGCAAATTTTTATAAAAATACCCTCTTCACTGATGAGGCAACGTTTAGTTTGAATGGTACCATTAACAAACAAAACACGCGCTACTGGTCTTCGCTAAATCCTGGCTGGTATGAAGAAGGGCACAGCCAATATCAGCAGAAAGTCAATGTCTGGGCAGGAATTATTGGAACCCAAATTTTGGGTCCTTTTTTTTATAGAACATAATTTAACAGTGGATGCTTATCTAGATTTTTTAAGATTTGACTTAGTTCCTGCTTTAGCTGTTCCATTTCCTAATGAACTAGATCCAGATGTACCCCATAACAGAATATGGTTGCAACAAGACGGGGCTCCTCTTCGTTTCGGAATTAATGTCCGACAGTTTCTTGATAATACTTTCCCTTATCGATGGATAGACAGAAGAGGTGCAGTAGAATGGCCAGCTCGCTCGCCGGATTCAAGTCCACTTGATTTTTTTCTGTGAGGACATGTCAAAAATAAGATTTATGTTGATACGCCTGAAGATATTGAAACTCTAAAAAACGGTATTAGAACAGAGATTAGAGCTATCACACCAGAAACGATTCAAAATGCAGTAAACGAATTTGAAAGACGACTTTATCATTACCAAGCTGTAAATGGTGCACACTTTGAATACCTTCTATGAACTGTAGAGTAAAGTTATACAAGATTTTCAATTCGTAACAGATGAATATTGAAATAAACTTTCAAACAATTTTTTGCGTTTTAATCAAAATTTACTTATGCTAGTGTATCAAAGTTTTACATCATTGAAAAGAGAAAAACATTCTCTATCACATGAGTACAATAAAGGGATACCTTCCCATTAAAAAAAAATTAAAACATTATTCGTTGCGCTTTTGTTTGTTTATAGAATAGTTATTTGGTACTGCCCTGTAATGTAAAAATAAACACTAAACAACTTTTATAGGAAACATTTTTCCATAAAATGCATATTTACTGAGATATATAGGATATTCCATACTTTTCGGACACACTGTATATTAATTTGCAAAAACCGTTGTTGAAACGAATCAGAGATCTGGTAATTCAAGAAAAAAATAACAAAATGAAATTTTCTTTAAACCGAGATAGAATACTATCTGATATTTCAAATAATTTTCCAAACTAAATACGTACGGAAGTTTTGCTTGTTCCCGTAATTGTATTAAAATTAAAATCTACACACTATCCTGTCCAAACGAAAACTTTCCGATAGTAATTTAGAAGATTAGCTGAATGAAGACCATCTCGGTACTTTGTCTACAAGAAGTCAATTCACATTCTAAAGAAACAAAACCTCGCCACATTCTCAACTACATAAAGTTACATTTAATTCTTAGGTTGAAATTGTGTTTGCCACCGCAATAGATAATTTGGTCAGAAGACGTCCAGTTCACTCTACGCGCGTCAGTAAGATGGCCTACTTCTTCTCTCTCGATTATGCTTAATGTATGTAACTTAACGGTGTTGCTAGTAAATTTAGATAATATACAAGGAGTTTGAAAATCATGCGTGAGTCTTCACAAGAAAGGAACTATACAAACTAGTGGTAGCAGTTTGAAATTCTTCGAGATTTGTTTGCAAGCTAAACAGACAAAAATTTCTTTAAGCAACTTTCTTGGGTCTTACATATCTTAACAGTAGGCCACTAAGATATTTCTGATATCGTTTCTTAGAACTAATTATATTTAATGTAACTCTTAACAGTCATTTACGCAAATATTTTTGGTTATTTAGAAATTCTTCTGAACAGACGATTGTATGGGTTTGCCCTGAAGAAAAATTTTGTTTCATTAGCATTCCTATATTTTTGCAATCTGTACAGGTACTATCGCGGCAAAAAAACCGGGACACACTTGTCTGACGATATGTCGGTTCTAACAAAATTTCTCTCTTTTGCATCGGGCTTTAGGGTGGATTTGTCAGTTCAAATAATAAGGTACCTACTTACATAATAGTTTTACTTAAATTGAAAGACAAATTTGCAAAGGGTAATTTTAAAACCTGTGTGATGCCCTGGTTTTTTGCCGGTTATAAATAAATTGATTATAAATAAATTTAAATATCTAGGAGAGATCATTCAGTCCTCAAGATTAAAAGGCGAAGCAAACGTAGAAAAACTCAAAATCACAAAAGGCCTATAAAATCACGTGGAACAGATACAACAAAGAATCGGTATCCCGTAACGCAAGACTAAGACACTATAATACAGTGGCCAAACCAGAAGCGCTATATGCATCGGAGACTTTAATCTTGGGGGGCAAAACACTTATTAAGAACATATTAAAACAAGAAAGAAAACTCCATAAGAGAATTTTTAGTTCAGTCTGCATAGGGAAAATCTGTATCAAAAGAAAATCGCTGGAATTATATCAACACTCTGGAAAAATAACACACTTTTAGGAAAAGATGGTTAAATCTTACGGGCATATCCTGCGAATGGATAACTGCAGGCTCACCAAACGAATCCTTAACCTTGCCCTCCTCATGAAAGTAAACAACGACCGGCTTATAAAAATTGATAAGGACCTTCAGAAAATCGACATCAACGCTGACACCGTACAGGATAGAAATAAATTCAGGCAACCGGTCGACAACCACCACTTTGCAGATATTCGAACAATCAGGCCTGGCGCACCCTGGACACAGAAGCGGAGAAAGACCCACAGTGAGAAGCTAACTAAGTTCCATCGCGCTCCATAAATGGGCAAAACGATGTAAAAAAGGACATCAAGGAAAAATTTCCATTAAAGCTATGCTGTAATTAGCAGCCAAGAACGGTAAGTCTGTTTGGGAGAAAATGAAGTTTACGAATTAAGACCTAAAGCTAGCACTAACACTAAATCACTTTTACTTACAATCTAAAGGGCAGATCGGAAGACGTGAGTCTTTGCAGTCATCTACTGTCGGGTTGGTGCATGATGTTCGGTACCAAGGGGTTGGGGTGTGCACAAAGGTGGACACGGTACTGTGAACTGAAATGACGAATTTCCTCTTTGATTGTGGGCATCTTCAGGTCTCTACGGATAACTGAATTTGGAACATACCAGCGAGCATTGGTGATTGGAGCGAAATTTTAGATTGAAATCGTTTCAATATTTCGATGTTGGAGGTAGAGGTCGTTTCCCAGAGTTGAATGCTGTAGGTGATGATGACTTTATACAGTGTGTCCCAATTTCGATGCTCACTATTGGGATCTCGGAAATTGTAAGAGATTCGAAGTCGGTTAAATTAGAAGAGTTTTGACTATTTTGGAGATCTGTTTACTTATGCTTTTTTTTTCAAAAAAGTTCACCGCTTACTAGATATTTGCTATATAACGGACGATAGGGGCGTAAGGCGAGTTTTTTGCGCCTCCAAACTGGAACATATCGGCTAAGGGAACATTTCGAAAAATAATCTGATCTATCAGGTATTACAGCGTTGGGCCAGCAACTCAACACATGGAAAAAACTTTCGACCGCTAAAAACACTTCACACAAGTCTCAGAACCGGATGAATAATAAACGACGACGACGACTTCTGTCAATGAAAAGGACTATGAGATTGATAAGTTGAAATATCCAGGGCCTAACCAACAAATTACATGAAATTGTTCGCGTCTTAGAACAAAATAATATAGATATAGCTGTATTGACTGAGACCAAAAAGAAAGGCAAAGATAATGAAAAACTTGATAACTATATACACTATTGGTCTGGTGATGATAAGTCACAGAGAGCGGCGGCTGGAGTATCTATCTTGATAAACAAAAAACGTAAGAAGTTCATCTAAAACTACAGGTACAATCTGAAAAATTTATAACAGTGGCTCTATACAGTAATACTAACCACCTATGCACCTACAGATGACTGTCTAAGACTAGCAAAAGATTAATACTGCGACAATCTCAAAGACATAATAGATAAGATTTCCCAACAAAAAGAAATTATACTAACAGGAGATATGAATGCAAGAGTGGAATCTAAAACGGAGAGTTTGGAGAAAACAACATTAATATCTCAGGAGAATTACTAATAGAATATTGTACCCGACACTCCCTGAAAATTCTGAACTGTTTCTTTAAACACAAATTCGTCCCTCGATACACCTGAGAAAAACCGTCTCTGGGACAGAAATTTATCATCACCAAACAAAAACCAAATTTAAATGGCAAGATTGTAGACTTAAAAAGGACTTAATTGTGGGTCAGACTACTATTTAGTAGAAGCCAAATTAATATGTCCATTTACCAAGCAAGGAGACATACCTACACCAAATCCTAATAATGACGAGAATGCAATACAAGAACTAAAATACAAGCTATACTTACTACAACATCCTAGCATATAGAGACTATATCAGAATCGTCTTCAAAGTGAGGTATGTAGAACAGAATCAATGAGGATCTAGAAATGGAGTATGCAAACATAAAAAAGTCACTGCATACAACAGCACAGCAAGCACTGGTGTTTAGGTCCTCAGTAAAACACAAACAGAAGCCCCCATAGTTGACAAATAGAATCCAAGCACTAATAACCGAAAAGAACAAGTTACACAATAACTGGTTAGCACTAAAAAGTAATGAAAACCGAACACAATATAAATGAGAGAAAAAAATCTAAGAAGGGAGATCAAAAAGGCTAAAAATAGATTTTGGGAACCAAAGCGTAGTCGAATAAAAGGTCTAGTCAGGGGAGCTCGATCAACAGAAGCCTGGAGAACTATCAAGCAGCTAAAGTCCAACAAAATAAACAAAACGTGCAACCTAATAAAAATGGAAAAAGGAGAAAACCACTATAAAGCCTTGTTAACTGAAAACCGATACATGGAAAACCACTAAGCTCCACAACAAAATCGATCATCCCAGAACTACATAGTGGTGAATGAGAAAGATGTTAAGGACCAACTAAATAAAATGAAAAATGGGCGATCCCCAGGCCCCAAAAACATCCAGATCGAATTAATTAAATATGAAGGTGGACCAATCATATAGGGTCTTACTAACCTAATTAACAACTACTATAAATTGATCAGAACAAGTATCCATTTTTAATAAAAATAGAAAGGATCCTGGGAACTGTAGAAGTCTTAGAGTGACCTGTAGCGTTGGTCGCCTGTACAGCAAAATCTTGCAGAACAAACTCAGCAGTGAGATGACGGAAAAAATCAGTGAAGAGTAGAGTGACTTTGTGGCGGGTCGATCATGTTCAGACAACCTATTTATAGCTGAGCAGCGGAAAAACGAATATCAATTCGAGAAAAAGTTCATTTAGCCTTCTTGATTTAGAAAAGGCGTACGATTCTATATCGCGCCAGAAACTTTGGAAGACACTTAACACACTGCATATTGATAAACGAACGCTGGCAACAATCCGAGAACTATATCCATCATCAAAATGGAAAGGATTCTCTCTAAACCTATCCATACCACCGAGAGATTGAGAGAGGGGTGTAGTCTGTCCCCATTACTGTTCAAATCGTATATCGCAGTTGCATTGAGCAAATGGAAGAGAAACTGTGAAGATATGGGAGTACCAATAGGAGGAGGCAGACTATACACGTCAAGCTTTTCAGATGATCAGTATACTATGAATACAAGAGAATTAAAGAAAACAGAATACCTGATCATTAATAGCGACACAAGTTTTGAAATGTTAATCGATGACAAAATGTCTATCAAGCAGGCAAACGAATTTAAATATCTTGGTGCTTTGATCGACAGAAATGACCTTGGAGAAAGGGAGATCAAACACAACATACAAGAAGGCAGAAACATTATAGGATGCTTCAACACTGTGTGGTGGGATAAAACCATCGCAAATCAAACAAAGAAACGTATAGGTAGGAGAATTGGGGAGTCAGCTGTCCCATATGGATCTGAAATATGGACAATAAACGCAGACATGAAACGAGGATTGAATGCTATTGAAATGGACTACTTGAAGCGTAGTGCGAGAATATTGAGACTGCAACATATAAGAAATTAAGATATACGGAATCGGATGAAAGCAAACGAAACAATGTTGGATCGAATCGAAAACAGAAATCTAAAATGGTTTGGACATCTTTTGAGGATGCAAGAAAACAAATGGCCCAAGAAGATTTTCAAGTGGGTACACCCTGGCAAGAAAAAACGTGGAAGGCCGAGACGATTATAGAACGAGGGGGTTAGAAAAACTATGGAAAGAAGAGACCTTAACGAAGACATGGCCCAAGATAAAGAGGGAAGGCATTAATACACCATGTATGATTGATCAAAGACGTTCTAATAGTTTTGTCCAAACGGCATGGTTTAGTTCAACTGATTTAAACCTTGCGCAGCCCTAAGAAAAACGCCATGACAGTTTTGGCAGAACTCCAAAAAGCCCAATCAGCCTGAACATTTTGATCTAACCAGGAAATCTTATCAATCTGAAAATTAGACTCAAGCAGGAAAGCTTCCTAAAGTTGACGTAGCTTATGGATAAGGAAAGGTCTTGATAACACCCCGAAAAACTCAATCGCCTCAAAAGATCTAAGAAAAATCTACTTTACCTAATTTAATTTAATTATACTATGACTGGCTAATGAATTTGAGAATACAGTGATGTAACAACTTTGGTTAGGCTCACACCAGCTCACCTCCCACAGGTTTTTTAACTTTCTGTCACTTCTAAAGAAAACTGTTGCTGCATGAATCTATCAAATATAACGTTTAGGGCGAAGTCAGAAATTATTCCAATCGTTATGTTTCTTGTATCTCATAAACCACAAGAAGTATTAGAAAAAAAGTTTACAACAGAAAACTGATGCGAAAAGAGAGGATCTAGAGTAGATTTTGTACAGCTTGGGTAAGAAGTGAAAGAAAGATCTAGACATAAACATAGCAAGAAAAAACCTGTTTCTTCAATCGAACGCGATATTTCTTTTTTGATCGTGCTGTAGTAGAGAACAGATTTAAACATTTCTAGAACACCTGTTAGCATCACGGTCCAACTGTAAATATTTCAGTATGTGAATGGTTACATTTTTCAATAATCAGCATCTTGATTATCAAATTTATTATGAAGCCTGAATTCTTGATGTGCTCGGGTCAACCTAGCAACATTTACGAATGGGCTTCTTTCTTTCTACATTGGAAAGAGATCTAAATTCGCAGGTCTCCAGGCTATTAAAGTAAACAAATGAATGTTTAAAACTTCAATTTAATTTCACAATAGTTTGAAAATAAAAAGCAAAATCAATTAGAAATAATTCAAAATGCTATTTATATACTTACTATCCTTATACTTTCTATATAGGTATAGCATAATTCAGTAAATGATAATTATATGTGTTTTATAATCTTTATCTATCATTAAATTAATTGATTTCAGGACACGTAACACATAAATTCACACATAGCTTAAAAGTTATAATAAATCAATAGCATTTAACCAATTATTAGGCTCAAAAATATTGTAATTTATTACAACATTGTTACTGCAATTGGAAGAGGTGTGACTGAATTTGATAGATCAAACGATATGCTTAAAGGTTGGCAAAGAAAGTATTTATTGTAATTTTTTCTATAGTACCAAATTAAACATACAAAGAGCATTATTTATTATTATTACTATTTATTATAATTACTCCCGTTTATTTTTTAACAATTAATTTTAATTAATCTCCACAAAAGATTTGAGTATCATGTCTCTCCACAAAAGAATTTTTAAGATCACACCTGCATGTGTAATCATTTTTTTACGACAGTGTAGTAGTGGTGTTGTACTAACAAATTAGTCTCACAGTGAACAAAAAAAAAAGGTTGAAGTAGTTCCCATTAATTAAAAAACATAATAAGTGTACGGTGGTAGAAGGCATTTCACTTTAATGTTTTTAAATTCAACATAAAATTAATTTCCATTAATATCAACTCAAAATGGCTTTATTATAAAATAAAACAACAATATCGTCCATCATCACCATAACATCAACTGCGATCATCTTCACATCACGAAGCCTCGTATGTACCGAGCGTAACGACCCGTGTTCCGCATACCCTGTTCCCTAGATTGAACTAAACAGTCCGCGTTTAAATTCTCATAAATAACCCGCTAACAATCTGCTAGTGACAGCTTGTTAAGTCCTAACCACAGGTTAAGTTATAATTAATGACTGACGTCACACTGTAATTGTTGGCTCGTCGCTATTATAACCACCTCTATACGTGCACGGACGTTTGTTAAGCGATATTGGGGTATTTTGAGGTGTTTATGTTGGTATTCCTGTTACATCATGTCGAAATTACTGTACATATGCATTTACATGTGTAATTGTCGTTGAGGGAATCAGAAATTAAGATGTGAATATTGCTTTAAGTATTTTTTTCTAATTGTGAGAGATTAATCAGACTTTTTTGCGCCTTACTTTTTAATTACTAGTTTCTGAAATATTTTGCAAAAAGTCTAAATACAAAAAAATCTACCTGTGGTAATCCGACTGTGAAGAATTAAAAAAATAATCTTGACCGGTGTATCCAAAAGTTAATTATCTGGTAGTAAATTCAACAGGTTTTTTTTAGATAATTGATGTAGGTAGTTATCAAAATGCGAATGCACATTGTTGTGTAATTTACCTACCTAGTTAAACAAAAAATTCAATTTTTCTTGTATACCTACAGCTAACTTTGTCTTTTTAATGGCAGAATGGCCAGCCTTTCGGCTTTAATATTACAAAATATATTTAGACGTTTGTTTCTGAGTCACCTCTGAAATATGCTGTTTTGATTGTTTTGCAAAAGGTTCATTAACCAAAAAGCCTAGACGGAAAGGTGTGGTTACTTCCTTCTTGATTTCTTCTTCTTGGTCCGACTTTCCATTTCTTTTCAAATCTGTCACGGGGATTCCAAGCTTTCCACCTCATATTACTTTTAGACTCTACAAAAGTTTGCAAAGTCAGATTTAACCAAAGTACTGCTTAAATCTCTGTAGAGCTTCTCTAATATTATGGAAAATCTTATCATCTTCAGTTAAATCACGAACAGTTAAAATCATCTAAATGTGACTTAGAAGGGTAAAAATCAATAATTAGTTCATAGTTTACTTCCCGAGACACTACTGGGTTAGTCTCATTGCTAAGAATGAATCCAAAAGAAAACAAACATTTGCGTTTGGTTTCAACGACAAATACTTAAACGGATCACTTTTAAATAGAAATTTTCTGTTCAAATCACGCTCATGACAAAGTTTGAAGTAGTTCAATCGAATCGAAATTATTAAATGACATAAAAAGTTTAAAATATCATTATTAGCCAAGAACCAAAAAGACAACTTAAATTGGAAGGTTACGTCCAATGTTTTTGATGCTACTACTAAATTCTGATACCATTTTTGCTAGAAATTAGACATTTAAGCAAAAATCACAAATGGATGGTATAGTGGTAACTTGAACTTCAACAATTATTGATTAACACACAAAAGGCCGATTTTAAGTTTATCCATCGTCCTTCAAACTCTTAGTTACTATCACAGTTCTCAGATTGATGTAATCCTTGTCTATCCCGATTCTGTTGTTCTTCGAACGATTACCTCTAGAAATTCGTCTGTTTGTGGTTGTTCGATCCACCAACACAAAAGATTAGTCTTTTCATTGTCTTTTGATTTATCATTTTAAGACTTGTCTATACATGGACTCGAGAAAATAAACCACAACGTCTGTGTATTCATTAGTCATCCCATCGAGAGACAGACTTTCTAAACTAAAAGTCAAACTACTGCACTCTGTACATAGACCACCTACGGAGACAAGTCCCTTCAGACTACCAGCAGTTCCGAACTGTGGATCCAGTTCACCACTCCATCATTCCAATTTGTGAGAAAACATTAATTTTTTCTTGATAATCTGGGAAAGAAGAAGAATTCTTCAACTGAAAAGAGAAAAAGATGCTAACGCATTTTCTTCACCAGTTCTTCTTGTAATCACTTCATTGCATCACTCGTCAGCGCCCTTACCTTGAGAACATTCTACCAAGCCATTGGCTCTTGAAAAGTACGACTACGAGCACAACTCTCAAACGTACTCTCACCATTAGAGCAACAGCGGCAATCCAAGATTCAAAAGGTTTAAAATGAGTCTTTTTGAACAGAGCTTTGTCTTTATCAATATTGGAACTACCGTAAGCTTTACAGCTCAGTCTACCTTTCATGACAAGAGAAAATCAGTTCCTATCGCCAACACAAAAGAAGAAACAGCTGCAGACGAACCACCAGGTCAAGCCTCCACACATTCCAACACAATATAAATGACATAGTCAATTGCGGGAGAAACAGTGCTACAATCTCAAGCGCTGGACGGTCTACTTATAGCTGTGTCAAAGGTTCCAAAACATTAGTGAGGCAGAGAATTTACTTAGCGTTGCGTTGTCGCCGTAGAAGATTCAAACAACCACATCGTTCCAAAGAACTCAACCGACGTAATAATATACCGCAGCAATTAAACCACTTATCAAAGAGGTACGAAGTCAGCATCAAGGGTTCAATTCAAAGTAAAAAGATCTCGGCTTACCGCAGAAATCCATCTGTCGCTGCAACAAAAATACACTAAAAAAGAACTCACACGGCCCTTTACCAGAGAGGTTCGAATCCGCTTTAAAGGTTTCTTTATTAAATAAAGAAGAATTCACGATTACGAAGAGCTCACATTCCTCCTTGCTAAAGAAGTTAGATGTAGACATAAACAAGTCCTTTTCAAGGGCATACCTGCTCTGTAAGAGTTTTACGCCCATCGCCACCGAGTTCAACATATCAAGTGCGTTTTAAGAGGTTAACCAGAAAAGATTTCAAATTGCCGACCCAAGAAAGGAAAGCAGTTGGTCGTGTGGTAATGACATTCGTTTTACAGGCAGCCGATCTGGATTTGATCCCTGGCAGAATATAGTGGCAATTTTTTTAAAAATAACTAAAACTACCAGATTGGAACGGGATAATCGTTGTATAGACTTCCCGACTATCACACTAACTTCTGTGGTAGTCATCAACTCCTAAAAAGCAACGAGACAAGAATCGCCAAGGCGGTACTAAATGCAACTATCAAGGCGGTTCCAGGTGATACTGTTGAGGCTGTTCCAAATGCAACTGTCAAGCAGCATAAGGCAAAGTAGTACAAAAAAGTTAGTAAACAGAATCTGTAGAAGCGTGTTTGCTAAGCGAGATATGCCTGCCCACAATGTTATTATTATTATTACTACTAGTGTTACCGACCCAAGAACCACCTCTCCAAAGAAGCTCCGAATCCGAATCAGTTATTTAGTACAATGTCTACTGTCACACTGGATACTTCAGTGCATCAAGCATACTACGAAGAACTCAACGGTCAAATTGAAGATTTCTATCTTTTGCCTTGTCATCAAAAAGAAAGAAAACCCACTTCGAGGATTCTAACTATCACATTCAAATCACAATTGTGATTAAGTGCATTATATGAAAAAATTATTTTTTCTAAAGAAAAATTAAATATTTAGATTCTGGTTCAGCGGTAATCACAATAACATGTTAAAACAGTAGTTAAATACAAAATCGATAAATGTAGATTTTTCTTCAAAAAATCATTGATTTTGAATGGGTTCTAGGATCCTGAGAATGAAACTATACATAACTGAGATTTTGCATTCCCATTCCAATCCCGGGCAGTTACTATCTCTAAAAACTTATATTTGCTCCCCCCTCCCTGTTTGAATAATCGATTGTAACTTAATTATAGATGTTTTTAATGTTTTCTACCCACTTAGTCTTCATAACAAAGTTTTTTAATTGATGGTACTTGGTGCTGAAACCTCAAAGCTATTTTAATTACTCAATGAGTTTTAACTATAAACACTAAAAAAATCTTAAAACGCCAGAAAACAGAGCACCGAGATATTACTACAAAGGAAGGAAACTGTTATAAGAGACATTCCTCTTCAGGCAGTAGTCAGATCTTGATTTATTTTACTTAAGCAGGTTGTAGTATCGTGGTGGTGTTAATTTCTATCGTGTCTACTCATTTGTGATTGTACTCCCATAGAAATGTTACTCCACAGATGTCTTATGTAAATATTGTAAGTATAGCAATCTTAATAATAATGTAAAAGCCAGGAGAGCAGATGCTGTAGTGTAGATAAGATTTTGATCTTACAGGTCCTTGTTGGCTGATAAATTACATGTTAAAAGTTGGTTTTTTATAAGCAACACGATTTCCTGCAGAACTGAACTTTAGTGGCCGGGAAGCCTACTAAACCTTTGCATCGGGAGGCAAACGATCTGGAGAACAAAGCAAGCAGTAGTCAATTTCTTCCCAGGTATGGACGTTTGTCGAGCAGCTGTAAAAAGTTAAGAACTTATTATAAAAAACAACACAAAAGTTTGAGCTTATAGTAATCTGAGTTTAGAGAACTTTTAAATTGGAATATACAATTGGAATAATAAATAGCAAGTCTGCAATACAATTCTATGTATTAAGTTTTAAAAAACAAACAACAAATATATCAAAATCAGTTGATCGCCAGTGCTTTTTTGATCTCGGGGGAAGACACAAACCCGGGTCAGACTTACCTTATGTTAATAATACACAAAAAACAAAGCAATAAAAATCAGTAAATACGTTTTATTACAGTTCAAAAACAAAAAAAAATTTGTATAAACAAAACTTCCAACTTCATTACTAAACTCAGAATTAAGATGACGTCATCCAGATTATGTTCTTATTTACAAATAATTATGCTCTTGATGACATATGTATAATAAAATTTCAAGCTATACTTATGATTATAAAAATAAATTTCAAAAATTTAAAAGAAACAAAGACGATTAGGTGACAAACCAATATTATCTTTATTTACACTAACTATATTTTTAATAATATGATTAAAGTTGAAAACTGTAATTTTGTTTATAAAAGAAATTTTAAAAATTTTAAATCGAAAACAGTTCGATATCGAACAAATATTTTCTGTATTCATAACTACATAGTTATATTCGTAGTCACACTCTAGGTTATTTCAAATAGTGATGTACGTGCAATCATAAATTTTTTATATCAACTCACCAGAGCTAATTTACAATCAATTTCATTACACAATATTGCCTTTTCAAGTTCCAGCTCAGACAAGTTACCTGACTCTAAAAACCACACCTAGATTCATATATCGTGTTTATTCGACTTTTATTTGATTCACTGGCACAGATTCTTTGTTGGTTTCTTAATTTTCACAAAGCTAAAACCTAAGCGGTTTGATAATTTAACGCCGGCAATTATCCTTGTCCAAACTTCAGAGAATAATGCAGGATAACCAAAATACAAAGTTGACGAACAGTATAATTTAATAGAATTTAACGACGACAGAAAGTTTCCATTAAAACCCACACATTGGGGAATAAATTCCCAACAAAAACAATCACCAATTCAACATCTTGCTGCTTTAAGAATTGATGCCACAATAATGAATTAACAGGACCGATAATGAACATCAAGAAGTGTAAGCCAGCGATGAATTCGAAATACGAAAATGACTTAACCTATAAAAATTAATTTAAAAAGGTTATTGATAATTTTAGACATTTATTTTACTCTTTTAATTTGAATACAGACGTAATTCAAGCTTACTCTGCAAGGAGTTACTAAGATTTTTAAAGGTTCTATTTCTTTAAAACGAATAAATTGAATAGGAAAAGCCCAAAAACACACTAATTCAATGTAACAAATAAGCAAACCATATGTTAAATTCAATGATAATTTACAAAAGTTAATTTAACAAAATCGAAGATATCAACTTGCATTGTTATTTGATGTTTCCACACCAACCTAAATTAATGAATTCTTGGCGGGATTTTAAAAAACTTAAACGTGTATCTTATACAAAGTAACGAACCGTTACACAGCTTTGGAAAAAAGGTGATGTCGCAGCTAGGTGCATACACCTTCTGACTTAAGATGGATCTAGACTGCATGAGGAAAGTCCAAGGCGGTAGAATCACCTGAGAGAATAAAGGACGAATCCACAAACTGACGACTTCACATTTACGTGTACTTCTGAGTCGAACCAACGCTTGTTTGCTTGGAAAGTGGCCGTAAGTAAATATTTACTAATCATAGGTTCGGAGAACGAGCAGATCAAAGGGCCAAAACAGGCAATTTTTTGAAACTCGAACTCTTCTCATCTATTTTGATAGATCTAGTTTATATTATCCCCCTGGGACCTAACAGGAACTCTGCACCGCCCCTCCGTACCCAGGTGAAAAATAGGGGCGCCGATGCCCGAAATTAATGAAATTGAGTAGAGGGACTGTTTTTGACTCGCCGGCTGTTTTGTTCGTTCTAAGTTAACCAAAGTTGAGTTTGACATTATGGGAGTGTATAAGGGTTGGATGAGTTGAGGTTTTTTGCTAGATATTGAAATCCGAGAATCTAGTAGTACATTTTGAAGCAATTATGAGAGTTGAATGCGGTGCACCATGGCTGTAAACGAAAAAAGTGTCGGGAGCCATGTGTTGTCCACCACGGCTATTCGGTACCAATTCTTTCCTCCGCTTCGGTGAACAACTTATACCCACCACGGCACTTTAGATGTTAAAGTTTTTCTTGCTATCAATCAAACGGTAATAGCGCCTTGCGATTTTATTTCTGTGCGATTTTTCGGAATAGCTACCACAAGATACCTTATCATCGTGGCTCAGAAATCTTAGATTGTTTGATTTTCTTGGAATTTTTATCTTCCCGTGTAAGAAATCCGTTCTATGCTCTTTGTTAATTTAAATGACTCAAAGAGTTTTCTAGCGTAAAACTTAAAACTGTCAAATGATAAAAGCCTTAGTGAATCTGTTAACTATTTGGGTTATATTTGATTTATTACTGTTTGTGATTAATAAGTTATAGGAGGAACTACCATATTATGATTGTATGTTTAGAATCTTTGAATCATTTGCTGAAGTTTCGTTAGAATCGCTGGAGGTAGCTATAGTTATCAAAGTTTGAAGTTTTCATTTAGTGCGTTCAAATACAATTTCGACATCCTTTTTTTAAATTCATCTGCTATGATTTGCATTCTACTGGACAAATAAGGTTCTCGTCTGTGTTCAATTCCCTAATAACAGAAAAATTTTTCTGGTTATGACTCTTATCTGATCGTATTGACCGTAGATTTCTCCAGCAACTTTAGCTTTCTGTTTATAAATTTGTTAAACTGAAAAACACGAGTAAGTAGACCGATGATCATAGAATTTTTGTATTGTATTGTACATATTCTGTTAATACTCGATAAAGAGGCCAAATTGCTTTCCTTTCAATTTTCTTATGGAGTTTTTGAGTTTGGGTAAATTTTCCTGCTCTGGGAAGATAAAGGGCTAAAGACCTAAAAGTTTTCTTAAAATAAATTTTGTACTGAATAAACAATGATAATTACTGTAATAAAAACTATTTTAATTTTAAACGCGCATAACCAGACCTTTTCTAAACATAGTTTCGCCCGCGATAGTGCAGACAATAACATCTTCATGTGTTTATAAGCAATTAAATTATACAATTCATCAGAAACCCACAATCCTACTACTCGTTTCCTACAAAGGAAAACACACTAACTATATTCCAGCACAATACAGATAGATAACAACCATGTTAATTCAAAAATTAAAAATTCAATTTATTCCTACAACTCATACAAGTTATCTTTTTGTTACAATTTTAAAGTTATTATTATTATTGGTGTCATACCTTTCTTTCTGTTTCTTAACACACCTACGCAGTGTGGGCTATTCTGGCAGTTAATTACGCTTTCAGCTGCTATTCCAGCAGCTGCCTAGTGTTGTCATTGGAATTTATTTAATGAAATCGGTTTTCATTAATAGGAAAGTATAACAAAACTTAATTGCCCTCGGAAAATATCTCTTCTAGATTTATGTGGTTTTATTATTGTCTACTAGTTATTTTACATTGTAAATTTCTAATCTATAAAGGAAAATCGCAAAACAGGAACAGATCGTTTGAGGATCAGTAAATTCTAATTCTGTTTATAGTATAGAAGCATGTAGTTGTAGGTAATAGTGAAGAGCTTAAGAACGAAAGCGATGTAAAATTAACGAGGCGTGTGTGTTTGTATATGTTAACGGTATAAGGACTTATTTAGTGAGAAAATAAATATTAGAAAGCTTTCCTTATTTAGATATTGAAAATAAAATGTTCATTTAGAAGGAACTATTAATGGTCATTTGCAATAAATCAACTAGGAACGTACTAAGTGTTAGCTTATTAATTACACGTGTAATAATTATTAAGGAATATTCTTATTTAGAAACTTAGGAAAAATTTGCAATAGTTGTTAATTAGAATAAAACCACAATTTTTTGTCTCTCTTATCTGTCTCACTTATTTGATTTAGATAATTTTCCTCCAATCTTTGTAATAGTTATAAATGAGCTTTTGCCTTTTAATTTACTTAATCAAACTGATCAATACAAATAGTGTCAAACCAGATTCCAGCTGTGAATTCTGCAACAGCAGTCTCATGACTTTAATTTTTTCATAAATAATTGAATAGCAGCTTTAAATCCGAGATTCTTTAAATTAAACAGTCACAGATTCATGATAACAACGCGAAATAATCTTGCAGTATCTGTAACTGATGCTTGACTTCAGAAAACTAGAGTTGAAGAGAGAGCGAGAGTTTGGTTCTTGAAGTTTTTGGTTAGCTTTTGTTTCTTCTAACTGTGTAGCTTGAGTGTAGACGAACCGAATCAACGGCTAGATGCTATCCCCTAATAGAGAATTTGCAACAAAAGGAAGGAGTTAGCAATAGATCATAAAAAGATAGTCTTAGCTCAAATTTGATGGTTACGGTCTGTTATTACAATAGACAACATCTAAAGACACGTTTACTACTAGAATGGATTTTAAATGCCATTTGAAGATCATATCCTTAGGAATTGAAAGTGAAGTGATCAATACTACCGATGCCGTTTTCAGAATCGTATGTTAACAAACATGAATAGTGTAGAATTGGGCCAGACCGTAAACGTATCTTTTGAAAGAGCAGTAGAGCCAGTAAATAACTCAAGCCCTTTTGGATAATTTAGTCCGCCAAAAAACCATCATTTTCGATGTACCAGCAAGGTTTAGTCTAACTAAGCCAAATGTTAGGTTAATAAATACGAAAAAACTTCAATTGATTAACTACTGAGAATTGATAAATTATCCAGACTTACAATAAAAATCATTTTTATAAAAGAGCCAAGGAATTTCCCAATTTGCATGTCCAACTTCATTAACCCATAGTATAGCTGTGCATCCTTGAAACTTGAGTTTCGCTAGAGATTCTGAAGTGTGTTGATGAACTGCAGCTTACAAAAACTCTAATCTGGTTTAGTTCAATTCGATAAACAGTTAGCTGCTAGGACAAACTCGTGTCTCAACTGAAAGTCGATCTCTTGTCCTACAATTATGAAAAATGCAAGGTAACGCAGAAAGAGTGACAATGCTACCTGCTATAATTGAGAACCTGTATCGACCGTAAAGATAAAAATATGCAACCTACAACCGAGATTCTCAGAAGAAACACTCTTTTTGAAAATACATAACATTATAAAAATTTATAACGCCATCTTGTGTGATAGAGTTATCAAATTTGCAAACCACGAAATTTTGACCAGCCAATGCTTAATTGATGCCTGAATTATTAGAGCCAGACCAAAGTGAACAAGAACATGAGGATAAAGAAAGCCAACTTGGAAACTCAACAAGGCAATGACTTCTTCTTATGCCTCAACGGGCACAGCATCAAAGCCTAGTAAATAAGAATTATTCAAATGATTTTTGAAGACTTGAAAAATCTTGTAAATCCCGAGAAATAGCATGGATTAGAGATGAGCCAGAACGTTTCATCATCGACTACCTACAATTAAACTTACTTTCAATCAACGGGACTTTAATAATCAGCAACGATAAGGCATTATAGCCAGTTGTAGGGGTGATACAAATATTTATCAGAATTAGTAACATCACCAAAATCATATCATTAGTATGCATTATATAGCTCCAGGAGCGGAATTGCCAGATCTCTATTACAATGGACTTCGCTGACATCTCTACAATAAACAAAGCGCAAGATGTGTTCCCTCTGATACCAAAACAACTTGCTAAATTAAGTCAAGCAATCGAACAATCTCAAAAACTAAAGGGTTTAGAAAACAGAAATTTAATAACCCATAAAGGCAATGCGAGAGAGACTGAATAAATTAAACAAAGGCATTTCTTAGTTTTTTCAGCAATAAGTGCTCATCAATATTGAAAACTAAACAAGAAACCTTGAAGCAACCCTATAATATCAGTGATGAAGCCCAGTGGGAAATACAGACTGTGCTTCGATGGGCGAAACCTCAACTCAATAACCGAAACAGGCGTCTCAGACATTTTGAACAAACTGATGGACGTCAAGTATTTGTCTTCAATTGACTTGAGAATCTCATGTTTTAATTGCTTTAGAAAAGTTGGGTATGGAGAAGCGTTGATTTTAATTACATGGTAAATGTTTGAGCTTAAGAGATGCTTTTCGGTCGGTACAATGCAGCTCAAACCTAACAAAGTTTACTAGATTGCATATCTCCAGAAACACTACAAGCAAATGTACCTGCCTACTTTGACGAAGTTATGGTAGTAGCAAATACTTTTTAGAAGCATACTGTAAAGGAATAGATTCACGCTTACCAAAAAATTCATAAATTTGACGCCGATACTGATGTTGTCAAATTACCAGAATGGGTTCGAGGAACAAATTACTCCATTGTTGATTTAAACAGGAGTAATCTGATCCTTGTCTATCGTTTGTTTGTCGGTTCTCTTCGAAAAGGAATTTTCTGAGGCAGCTCCACTCACTCGACCTTAAAGAAGGACAGTTCAATAAATCCTGATAATGTGTTGTCAAGGTTGATTTCCCGCCGGAGGCGGAAGGCTGTTATAAGTCTCTTCAGGGACTTCTTCAGCCGATCAGGATGGCTATTACTGTTGAGCGAGGTAAAAGATGTTCTTCGTTTGCGTTCATAGTTTTGCCTTGTTTGAACTTGACTGTAGCGTCGCGAGGAGGGCCGTTGGCAGCATGGAGTTGTTGTCGGCGTCCGGTACTGCAGCTGATGTTAATGCTGAAGGGCAAAGGTGAGCTGGACGGCATTTGGCGGTTGGCGGTTCGTGGTATACTGGAAGTGTAGTGGCCGGAGCCCGAAAGGCGTGGCTTGTTGACTTGTGGTTGAATTGATGGAAAAGGGCTTTTGAGGGCGTTGGTTTTTGCCGGAGGCTTCTGATGCTGGTGCATGCGTTGGCGGTTGATGTTATGAGACCTTTTCGTGGTGTTGATACGATCCAGGATAGCGTCAAAGCGTATTTATTGTTATAGGGGTAAATGACCCCTATGTAACGGAAGTGAATTTGGTGCCTACTGGTCGTAGCGATGTTAAAATGCCGGACTGCAGTGGAGAAGACTAGTGTTGGGTGCGCGACAGGGTCGATGGATATGATTAGATATCCATTGGCTGTCGCAGGTGATGTTGGGGTTGATCCTGGTGGTCGCTGGAGAAAAAGTGCACAACGTTCGCAGGAGAAGAACTGACACTCGTGAAAAAACTTGATGGTGGTGTTGTTACGGCATACAAACAGTCTTCAGAGCCACACCCCTACTCGCGCGGTGTAGGGGGTGAGCTCGGTAGCGGCCGCTAGGCGTAGATGGTGACAGTGGTGAAGGGGACTTCGGGGCCGCGAACCTACTTGCGTCGCGGCCCGGGACGCGTTCGGAGTACGGACACCCGGGAGAGCACGGAAATCAAACACCCGCGCCATAGTCGCGCCTCTCCACCTAGGCAACGACGTACGCGGGTGGAAAGGGACACCGGCTCAGGGGGCCTGCGCCGACCCACGAAACGCAGGATATCCCGGCTGGAAGGCCGGAGCCACTACTGGGCCTTCACCCCCCGGAGCGAAGGTTGACAGTAGCAGCTGCAACAGGACGTACCGACCGGGCTGAATTGTCTGACACGAGCCAGTACACAGCACTGGGTAAGGAGCGGGAGGACCACAGCCGATGTCTGCACCGAACGGACACTACGCGGGTAAATCCTGATATAAATTCATAGCAAATTTAGGTTCTACACGGGATAAATAAGATTTCGTATAACTTTCCTACGACACTGATAATGCCTGAGAAAATAGTTTGCTAGACACGACTTCAAAACAGGTCTGGGTTTGCAGGATGAACAATTGCAAAACAGTGAAGGTTCCCCACGATAGATTCCCCTGGAGGAAAATGTAGTGTGAAAATCTTAAAGAAAATTGCTTAGAAGTATGGAATTTCTATCAAGCTCTTTCTGGTCTAGATCTCGAGGAAAATGGGATCTTATTCTGGTAGAAACTGTGTATCTCCTCGCACGAATGGCAAACTGATACTATTATGAAGACAAATTGAAACATGATGCTTAAGAACTTTACTGACACATTCTACTAACATAAAGCTTAATAAAAAAGAGTCTAAAGCTTCTTTCTAACGGACAGTCTAGAAGTTTTCGATGACAATCTACTTCTGTTTGCAAGAATTATTTATGTGTTTTGGGTCATTCTACTGAGTGTTAGTCAACAAACTAAAACCAAACTTCACAATCTATGATTTTAAATATGACATAATCAGTGAAATTTAGAAAATACAAATGTAAATACAACCCAGTTTTGACATTTAACTTCATTATAAGCATTTAGACAGTTGTTCCTTTTTTTTAGACTCTTTATACCGTTTATAGTAATTAGTCAACAAGGGGTTGAACTTTCAAAATCATGTTGATTGAGGAGGGTAGTAACTGTAGTGGTACATTTGGAATTGAACCCCCCATAAAGGTAAAGATAGGCGTAATTGAATACAACTGAGTATGGACTGGAAAAACTCTTTGTTTTAAACTCTTTAAACACTCTTTAACCCTCTTAAAAACTCTAAAAAAGAACTCTAAAGAAACTCTTTAACAGTATCTCATTCAATCTGATGAAAGCTTACTCATAGCTTTCAAGCAAGAAGTATACATACATATACCGTGACTTTTAAAAGATATTGCGTTCATAAAAAGAGAAAATTTGGTTAGATCTGACTAAGTTACGAGTTTGTTCTCCTCCGAAGATGAAGCCGTTCTTCAACACAACACAAAACTCCTAATTGTGTCGAGCAAAAAGAAATAGCTAAGTGCACCCTCCATTGTAGGAAGAAACGTTGAGATTTAAATCTTGTAACCATTGCATTGGTTTGAAACAGTATTGGTTACAAAGAATGTTTAACTGAGAATTTGTGACCTGAACTACATTGGTGTTTGATAATGAGTGACGGCAAAAAGAAGTCAATTTCATGCAGCGCGAATAAAAAATGCTGTAGATGTTTTCTACTCATAAGACCTGCTGCAAAGATCTTCTGAAGCAACTAAATTGCTAATGTGGTCTTCGTAAATACCTACATTATCTTATAAAGTATTCTCATTTTTCTATTTTTCTGGCTTCTTTAGAAAGTATTAACTCCTATATGTAACAGAAGCTAACCAATAAAATCATTATTACCTTACCACAGAAACGAACATTGCTTATGTTTGCTCAACTTAATTCTAATAAGGACAAACAGTTCTTCAAAAGAATGTTTGAAAAATAAATAAAATCTATCCAACTAACTTTTGCAACTGAAAGGTTATCATCATTGATGTTTAGTGACGTCAGTATGTTCTTTAGTTTAGTTTCAATGACACAACAATACGTATTATGCTATAATTATTATGTTTTGAATTACATTTTGCCTTTGTACCATTGTTTTTCAAACAGCAACACAACAATAAATCATTTTTCAATAAAAACAGTGACGTCACGATTTTTGTAAAAAGAACTCTCGTGTAGAAGCTTCGCTATTATTATTACAAAATAATTATGATGTATTTCAGAACTCGAGAAGCTTTTTCTGTGAAAATCAGAGTTAGAAAAAGCTAGGCTCTTGATCTACCTATTTAGTGTTGTTTATTTAATATTTATAGATAACATTATATTGCCTACTTTCTCTGATATACAAAGAATTAGAAATTAAATATCAGCATCTCGATGTGAAGAAATGTAATTTTCAAAGCTGATTATATCACTCTTTCGATTTTCATTTCGATAAGGTAATTACAGAGAAATTCACAAATTAGTTAAAGAAAATTGCAAATGTTGATCAAATAACATCTGTTAACATTTACTCACATATGGTAGACTGTACAGCCAGAGACCTAAGTCCTAGTATGTTTAATCACTATTTAGCAACAGGATTTATTACATAAATGTCTTCTTTGAACAATAGAATGATGAGATGTAAATGGTAGCAAGTCAAGACTTGCCTTGCTTGCAGGGCGTTAATATTCTTCAAATATCAACAGCAAAGCCTACTTTTTATTGCTACTGGGTAACCGATCGCTTCTAAGGCAATCAGAGGTCCAGATGAGGTAAAACACAGAAACGGGAACGAATAAAGAAGAAAGACGTGGTTTTTTAATAGAAAACCTGAATGCTAAAGTTGGATTGGAAAACTGTAGACTAGAACACGTGATGGGACAGCACGGCGTTGGTGAAATAAACAACAACGGAAAGCGACTTGTAACTCTGTGTACTAATCACAATTTAATAATAGGTGGGACTGTGTTTGCACATAAAACGTGCCATAAAATTACTTGGAGATTACCAGATTATGTTACCAAAAAATCAGATAGACCACATATGTGATTAGCAAGAGTTTTAGGAGGTCTTTACGGGATGTAAGAAACAAAGGAAAGAAAAGTGGCAATAGGAGTGTTAAGAGCTAGCAGAACGAAACATCAAAAAGTAAGGGAACAAGATGAGTATACGATCACAGACAAAAGAATGAAGAATAAGGTAAGGAAAGATAGGAGAAAGTGGACTGATGAGCAGGCGGGGATAACGAAAGAGGCAGTAAGTCCAGGGGATGTAAGCGAACTTTATAAGATCATCAAGACCCTGTCGAAGAAACGCTTCAACCAAAACCGGCCTATCGTAAATAAAGATGATACGCTTCTGACATCGCCAGAGGATCAGTTGAAAAGATGGGAAAAGCATTTTTCGGAAGTGTTCAATACGGGCGGGGCAACAGAAATAGAAGAAGAGGAAATGGAAATGGCCTGAATATAGAAACTCACGGGCCATCTTTAGCTGAAATACGGCAAGCAATGAGACAGCTGAGGAAAGCTCCAGGAAATGATAGTATAAACTCAGGGTTACTCAAGACAGACTTGGATTTGACCGCCAGGATTCTGCAGACACTGTTAAAACAAATCTGGGATCAAGATCTGATTCCCTCGGATTGAAAGAAAAGAGTTAGTGTAAAACTCTTCAAAAAATGTAATAACTGGAGAGGAATTGTCAAGTATTGTCAAGAATAATTCTCGAGAGGACAAACGAGAGTATTGAGAGACAACTTAGAAAGGAACAGGCTGGTTTCCGAAGACACCGAAGCTGCGCCGACTTGATCAACACCTTAAGGATTGTTATAGAGCAGAGTAGAACAGTGGCAGAGTGCAGTTTCCCTGGAATTTATTGACTTTGAGAAAGCGTTTGATTTTGTTAGCAGGAGGTTTACGCAAAGCACTCTGAAGTCATACGGCAAGACTGCATTCTCTCTCTCACTCTTTTTCTGCTCGTCCTTGGTAGTGTTATGGAGGTTTTTGTAAACAGATGATTATGATGTATTGTAGGAGTAACGTAACCAGACACACTGTGGACCCTCACAGGCCAAAAAACCATAAGCTTAGAAATTCAGAAGAAGAAATAAAGCTGGATAGGCCACAAATTGAGGAAGCAGATGGGACGGTAAAGAAAGCAGCGCTAAACTGGAACTCCCAAGGGGCGGGAAGGTAGAATTGGACAAGGAAGGCTTGGAAGAGAACAGTTGAGCCAGAGGTACCGAGGATAGGAAAGACATGGAGTGAAGTAAAAAGGCTGGCGCTGGATAGAAAAGAATGGAGGCTTTTTGTTTCGGCCTTATATTTCAACCCTGGAAACAAAAGGTACTAAGCCAAGTAAGTCAATCACAGAGAAATTCAGTGACTTTTAAAAATCGATTAAAGAAAATTGCAATTTATAAACGGTGCAAACGTTGATCAGATAACATCTGTCAACATTTACTCACGTACATATACATACAGCCAGAAACCTAAGTCCAAGTATATTCAATTACTATTTAGCAACAGAGGTAAATGGTAGCAAGTCAAGGCCTGCCTTGCTTGCAGGGCGTTAATATTCTTCAAATATCAACAGCAAAGCTTACTTTTTATTGCAACTGGGTAACTGATCAGTTATAGGGTAATCAGAGATTAAAATGAGGTAAAATATAGAAACGGAGATCGCGAGTCAATGGATGTGAAGATAGCATACCCTAAACTTTCAGTGACTAAATTATCATCATTAAGAGACGAAAATTGAAGGAATTTATAAAAAAGTTTGCTAATAGCGTATTATAGAAACAAAAGAATGTTATAGCAGTAAATACAGTTGTGGCCAAAAATTTTCTCATTTCACCATCCTCGTTCGGTGTCGGTTTCGTATTTTGTCCACTGGAGGTAACTTCAGATTTTCTCGCACTTTCACCTTCCACCAAGCGACATTAAAAAGCTTCTAACCTAGAAGTCTTAGAGTAAAATTAACTGTTAGTAAGAAAAACTTCATCAATTACAAAAGTAAACCAAACCGACAAGTTTGGGTAATTCTAAAAGTCCGGGTAGTTTAAACGGCTACAAACGAAGACAAACACAAAAATGATTAGCGATTTCCCCTATCAGAGTCCTTCTTGCAATAGAGAAAAAATTCACTTTTATAAGTCAAATTGAGAGAAATTATTCATACCTTCTGCGATAAAATAACGCTTTCAGTAACAACCATCAAACCGACAAAAAATTGGTTCAAAATCAAGAAAACACATTTTATGCTTTGATTTCATTAAAGTCCTAATCTAGATTTTATTATAAAATCTTCTACTTAAGAGCGAACACAGAGATCTTATTTGGAGATATTTTAGCGAAATTTCATGTGGATTCCATTCCCAGTTCATCCAGGTGAGCCTGCTACTCTGATTACTTTTTGTCGACTCCAGGGAACTCCCTGTAGTCTGGGTTCACTCTTGGTTGAGACCGTAGGCACCCGACTGTACTATCATTTTTCCTTAGCACTGACCGATGCACGTCCATGGCATTGACTACTACCCTTGGGTACACGCCTTACCGAATGCATACCGGAGAATGGGGTTAATAGATATCCAGTTCACAGAACCTTGCTGCGACCACCATCTCAAACAAACGTCTTCTGTCTTCTGCTATTAATTGCACTTACTAAGTAAAGCTCAGAACTCGGAAATTAAAAAAACACTGAAACTTCGTTTGGGTGTAGACGGAGGAGTGACATTCCTTAATAACAAATTCGGCTTCTGTTGCTACCCAGATTTGGTTTTAAGGAGTGAAACATCCTTTGATTTCCTACACTTTTTATTCGAGACTTTTTTCGTAGAGTCGATATTTCTGAAGTTACAGCATGTCAAGTACTTTAAAAGGGGTTTTTAAGAATCTCGTTAGCAGTAGATCACATCCAGAAAACACCTACTATCAGTCACGTAGAGCACAAGATTTCCTACAAATTTCATACTAAACTCTTTTCCGTAGGGTTAATAGTTTAAGATCTATAGCACGGTAAATGTCGTCGTAACATGTACAAGATTGGCAAAGAAATAGAGCTTGGAAGAAATACCATACAGCAAATGCATATCTACACTAATAGAATACGCCATAATAATTTAGTAATACATGCAAGAAACATGTAGTGTTACCTTTTAGTATAGTATGCTACCACATCACATCACACTGGGGGTAGAGTTGCAGGGGCATTTTTTATGTGGTATCCATATTAATCCTACTCCAAACACTAAAAGAATATTTTCAATGAAAAGAAATTTTAGGAATAGGGGCAAAGAAATTTTTTGTTTGAACGAATATTACTTATTATTAAAAAGATTCAATGTTAGAATCGATAAAAGAGCGTGTAACGTTCAGTTTTTGTTTCCGTTACATGTGTGATATGTAATTTGCGCATTCGGTGTGTTCTTGTATTTTGTTTTGTAGTTTTCTCTTATTGAAGAGGTTTTTGTAATAGTTGTGAGTTCACACTGATAGGTTGATCACTTTTTTGTAGTTTCTTTAATTTTAAAATCAATTTAGAGTTGACGAACTTTTCTATTTTATTTATTATAGCAAGCCGGACACAGGGTATAATTCTTCAAGCATTTAATTTTTATTAATGCAGTTTTTCTAAACTCTCTAGTTAATTTACTTCCATATAGGTCTAGTTAGCAATTTGATAAGGGTTCGTTTTCATCTTATTACGAGTTAGTGTTTTTAATTTAGATTTCTCCTTTGATTATTATGTTTTCACTTTCTCTTTGTTTGGTGTATGATATTCAGATACGGTATATGGTACATGCTAGTTCTTACTTCTTCATTATCAAAGGTAGCCATGTGTGATTGATTTTTTGTTTTTAGTTTAGCCAAAATAAATTGAAGTTGGAATTCCTATACCAGCTCATTTATAAACTTATTTGGTTTCATTTAACTTTAATTGTAATTTACAGTTACGTCCTCGTCGGGGTGTTGAAACTTATTGACTTTTATCTAATATTACTGCTTGGTCTTGTTGCTGGGTTATCAGAAATTTCATCTCCAGATCGATTATTTAAAAATTTAACTTTCGGGAACCGGGATATTTCCGTTGGAGCGCGTTCGCTTCGTGCAGGGAAGACTTCTTGTAGGCAGGTTTGCTGCCGATATTTATGACAGGGGTGCATTCAGTTTCTGAGTTTTGTGACAAACCTCAATCCAACAAGCAGCACAAACTCCAGGAATGTTAGCAGAAATCAACGAAAAAATCTTTCGTCGTAAAAACTTCAAAATTCATTTTGATAAAAACAATTCTTTATTGTGTATTGGATAGTGTAGTCAAGTTATCATCAATTGGCCTAGTCAGCAGAAAAGTCTTCTAGTTCTCAGAGTTTCTCACTTACTTCCTTTCCAGAAACTTTCAACACGACGATACAACATTTACAAAGAGTATGAAGCTAAAAAGTCGTATGGAGAAAGCTCTTTGTTATTCTCAATGGAATTATTAGTACAGATAATGGTGACTCTTGGAACCCAATGTGCTCAAAATACTTACTAAAGTGACAATTTGGAAAATACGTATTTAAGTAAATAATTTCTTACGAGTCGGTTATTATTCTTTTTGGTTGCAAACCTGGTTTTCCAAAAACAAACAGTTGCTCACTCATTAATTGTTTTATGCTCTTGGATAGTCACAAGATTTATTTTGAAAGTTTAAGCCATCTCAGATCTTTTTGATATCATCTCAATTTTCATTAGGGAGGGCATTCAGGATAGACAAGTTTGTACAGAAATTCATCAAAGAAAGAGCGAGTTAACCGAGTTAATACTCCAAGGTGTCTATAAATTCCATAAACCTTAATAAGATGAAAAAGATAAAGATAAAAGAAGACGAAAAAGGTTCAACTTGTCAGGTTCTTAAACACCATACTCATAAAATTCAGAATGTGTTGTGATATCCAGGTTTAAATTTTAAATTTCGCGCGTTAGAAAAAAAATAGGTTACCATCACTGCATCTTTGAAATGTTTGGAAAGAGTGGGATGTGGTTGGCGATAGGAAGGGATGCTGGGGGTTGTGGGAGAAACACGCGCTCTCTTTAGTTGTGGCTACCAAAGGGGTGAGATGGATCCGGAGACTGTAAAATTACTTTCCTCTTGATGTAAAATACATTTTTGATTTTTATTGAAAAATACCATGTTAAGGGTGAAGTGAACTCAATTACCTATTTTGATTTTTTGTTTTATATTTGTTATGACGCTGAGGTAGACGAGATTTAAACAGATATTAAAATTTGCTTGTAAGAAGCCACGTGGCTTTCTTGGTGTTTATGTAACAATCGTGCATCTAATGTAAAGACTTGTAATGTTTATTCAACTGTTTTGTGTTATTAATGCAGGCAATTTGAATGTTTTAAGATCATCATATTTCACTAAATATATTTTTCTTTGTTGCAATTGAGAAACGAAATTAAGAAAGCTTTTGTATTGTATGCATTTATCTTGTGATCACTGATAAAGTTTAAAGAATAATGGAATTTAGTTTGGAATTCAAATGTACTAAATATTACAAAACAACATACTAGACGATTAGATTTATTTTCATACACTAGCATTTGTTAACATGGATGTTCTGATACTCAACTGGGACATGTGAGCACCAGTAAATATTATAAAACACGCATGAATTTAATGGTCGATGGCTCTCTTTATTAAAGTGTGAACTGCCTTGGTGTTATCTTCACATTTTCATTCGTGGTGGCAGTCTACATTCTACATTGTTTTTGTGTGTTTATTTGTTATAAATGTTTTCTCTTGCAGCATTTCCCACCCTTGGGTAGCAGTTATTATTATGTACTATTTGACCCGAAGCACTATCTTAATAGTTCCGGGTGTTTTATTTATTATGTTTTATTTGTGGCACGAAGCACTATCTTAATAGTTCCGTGCTTTTGTTTATATATTTATTGCGGGGAATGATAGACTGTTCACAATTTTTGGCTACGGCCGAAGACTAAGGAGCTATTGTAATAGAGTACGGTCTCTTCCCTTTGTCTTTGCTAACATACTCTTCAGTTTCGTTTGATGATGAGTGCTATAAGTACATATCCGAGTAATGGAGAGAGCAGGACTAGTTTAATTTAAGTTGCAACAAGTGAATTTGAAATGTGCATTATGTTGTGTGTTCCGAACATTCATTTTATCATTTATTTATCTCTGAATTTCACCAAGTTCTTATGAAATGAACTTATACAACTTATCGCTTATTATGTGTTTTGTCTTATTTATAATTATTTTTTGCTAAGTATTATTGGTTATGTTGGTACCATATTATTGCTTGCTTTTATGTGACTAATTATTTTATTGAATATTGCTGTGTCAAGTTGGAACCGTTTATTTATATATTTGTGCATTAAAATTTGTACTGTTTGTTTTAAAAGAATCTGGAGGTTTCTTGCTGGTTCTTCCTCCGAACTGATACCTGAACCAGTGTGTAAAAGTTTATTCGGCCTTCACAACAACATTTAGCATTCAATTTACAACGTTCTATTTTAACCATAATCTGTGTTTTATTTGATTTCCTGTCTTCCCCACTATCGTTAGTAACCAGTGTATCTAGTTTTAGGGAATTTTAGAAACACAACGTAGGGTAGGTAAATTGGTTTGACGATCACGATTGGCCACATTGATTCTGGGGTCTACTTTCTGTTAGATTTGGGAGGGAAATTTAAATATTTGTCAGGATCTGGGACTTGGGATACTACAGTGTTATTAAAGAAATGATTACTATTTCCATCAGACGACCTAGTTGAAATCATTAAAGCAAACTGAGCTTGCTTTATTTTTAAGTGCTCTAGCTTATGATTGATTCTAATACAGTTGTGTTATTTCTATACTTCTATAGGATTTCATACATCTGTTCCACTTCACATTTGTGTAGATTTTTCAATAAAGAGAAACCAACAGCTAAAGGTGCTACGTTATATAGAAAAGGATGCAGCTCTGCTCAGTAACTATTTGACAGAAATAAATTATAAATCTTAAAATTGTACATTTTATGGCTGAGCAAATTATTTTACAAAATTAAAATATTTATCATTATCAAGTTACAATATATGTAGAAATTAGCTTAAACGATACTTACCTTTATCAAAAGTCGATAAGTAGAGGTTTGGAATTTTTTTGGTGATCTAAATAGTCAGGAGTCTCTTCGTTTAATAAAAAATATACGCAAACTTGTGTGTGAAATAAAAATAACCTTGACAACAAGAAAAAAAAAGTATTAAGTAATATTCATTTGTTGATGTAGAATACAATAAAAGTTATGCAGCCTCTGTAATCAATTATAAATTTTAAATTAATACAATCATATAAGTTGATTATAAAATTAACTACTGAAATTACAAAGCTACGATGTTGCCTAAACAAATAACCAACTAAATAACAAAATTATATTAAATTTATTACAATAATATAAAATTATAATTAAGTTCAAATATTGTCAAAGTAAACACCATTCAGACATCAACCACAATGTCCGTTATGTTTTATTATTGTACCTTTCTTTTTTTTTTACTTTCATTTTTATGTTGAATTAAATTTAATAATAATTATAACTGTAACAGACGTATGCGAAATAAAAACGTACCACAGAGATCTACACATCAATAATTTTAATTAAATCGAAAACTAATTAGTGAAAAAAGAAAACAAGGAAAAAACGTCTTACTGATTAGACATTTAAAATTAACGCTGTTTACAAATTGTGTCGCGTGATTATAAATAAATAAAGTTAATAAAAACATAAATTTGTTTAATAATTATTTTTTTAATTGTTGTTGATGATAAATGATAATTCTCTCTGAAGGCAGTGTATAATATCATTGTTATGATTCATTTAAGATTTTTAGTTGTTTCCTCCTTTATCGGGCTAAAATAAACAGAACGAATTTAAATTAGTAAACATACATAACAAAATCTATCTTTGTGTATTCTATTATTGGATTGTTTTTTTTTTCATTGTAAGTGACGATACTAAAATTTAATTGTTTGATAATAATTTGCGTTTTCAGAATATCACCGAAGGCAAACTTGTTCGATTGGCGCTAAATAAAAACAGTTATAATTATATTATTTGCATTACAATTACAATTATCTTTATCAGGATTAATAAATCTTTCCTAATAGTGATGTAATTCAAATTCCGTGAGTCTTTTAGTGCATCCGGCTGTATAAACAGAACGCACCCTTATACCTTATTTATGTAGTTGTTTGTAAAAATTCTCTAACTGTAAGTTCATCTTTCGTATCAAAATAGTTTTTTGGATTATTACTTAAATTACATTCTTTTTTCCTATCTCATAATTAATCCACGGATTATATTGTAATATGATCGATACCATAATAAATTATTGGCTGACTCCCGTTATCAATGATTAATACAATTTATGATATCTCACAACAATAACATTTATTTTATGATTTCTTTTCAAGTACAAATTTGATTCTGTATCAATCTAGGTTAACTAGCAATAAACTGATCTGTATAAAAGTAGCTACTTTATATACTTCTAGCAGTGGGTAAAGTAGAATAGCAACGAACACATGTACTTGAATAAGATTTTAGTTGGAAAACGCTGTATGCAACTCGGGTGTAATGTGCCCTTTCTTAACTTGTGGAAACCTAAAATGTTCGCTATTAAGCTTATCCAACTGTACCAAACTGTTGCTATTTACACCTTTGCTGCATAAATGACTATTTGCAGCTTCAGATATCTGAATAAATTTTATAAAAAGAGTAGAAACTGACTTTGGACTTTGGCGACATTATGCCAGTTGGTCTTTCTTGTTGTGAAATCATAAATGGTCACCCTTTTTCTGGGCACTTTTCTGCAGAAGTTTTGCAAAGTCTTAAAATTTTTTCTTCTATCGTTATGCAAGCTGATGATAAAAGCTTTAGGATCAATGTGTACCAAAGTACGCATGTGTCTAAGAGTACTCAGCGATGATTTTATAATATTTCCGCCATACAATTACAAATCCAATGTCAATGCTGTAATGATGGTAAAAACAGAAACCTGCAAATTGTTTATAATTTCATCATACCGACACATTCCATGTTTCAGGTACGATGTGATGTAATTTTTGCCGCTTTTTGTTTTAGTGTTATATAAGGTAAGAATTAACAGTTCTATTTTTTGGGTTGATTTTCATCGACGGTGGTTTTCAGAATTTCTTTGAACACTGTAATCTTTTTCTAGATTATCTGTTAAATAGATTTAATTGAAAAAACCATGAGGTTAAATATATTGTAACGCGCCGCCGGTCGAATGTGGCGGAGAAGTCTCGAACTGTCCAGGCGTTTCGACCGTTGAATGTGCGTGAACCTTCTAGGCTCATCGAGAGAAACAAGGAAACGAGCGGGGAGAGAGCCAGCTAGTTATGCAGTGAACAAGCTCATAATAACGAACGAAATAAATTATTCTGTACATATAGAAATAAATAAATTTAGTGAAAATAAATATTAGAAATAAATTGAAATGGACTTAGTTTAAATAAAATTAAAAATAAACAAACGTGTTATTAAAAACATTACAATATCAACATATACAAGAGTACGCAGTCTTGTATGTTAAAGAGTAGGCAATACTTACGGTGCGTACTGTTGTACAGATTTCTATGTGGATTGTGTACTTTAGGTTACTGGCAATTCCTAGATTTTTTAACATTTTTTAATTTAACTTTTTGTAAGCAGTGAGACACACTAAGTTTATATTATCCAATATTGTATGCAAAAATTGATTGATGTTGGTGATGTTAATGACAACGAGCTTGTCTATTTATTTTTACTCAAACTACAAAGACATCATCAGCAGGTACTTAAGAAAAATTGACAGAAAGCTTGTTGTCACCAAAAATTACCTAGCTGAAGCAAAACGTAAAGTTTCTGAAGGGGCCAGCAAAAGAAGTGTTGCTGTTAAGCTCGGTATTTCGGAAATGTTCTTTTTCTGCGGAAATGGAGAACAATTTATTGCGACAAAATATAGCAACAGAGTGTGGCAATAGCCCAGTTAACACTTCAAATGAAACTCCACGCTCATCAACTTTTATACAACATTTGAACACTTGGTATAGGCCCAAAGCTAATAAATGGTTTAGAGAGCTTGAAAAGACCATAAGCAAGCTCGCGCAAAAGAAAAACCACTTAACAGTCCTCTACAAATGTTGGGAAAAGGAGATAATACCGAAAAATCGGCCAAAATTACAAAAAGGGCCAGCAAAGCATTGTTACAAGAAAGGATAAATTAACATCGTTTCTCAAAACAGAAATGCGAGCACCTTAGACACGACATCAGAAATAGTGTGATCGAAGAGGACTACACATTAATAGACTTAGCTACATCAAGAAGCTACCACAAAACCAAAGAAAGACACAAAGATGCCCAGAAACAAAAACTGGAAAGACTGGTGGAAGAGAACAACAGAAGCACGCCAGGCAAGGTTCACGGGAAAACACGATCATCAATATATCTAGCAAGAAACTAAACGACCTCAAGAAATCAGTTCTAGATAGAGACCTAAATTACCCGGTAACACCAAGGTATATTCCGAAAATAGATTTGATAACTGCAGTTAAAGAAAGAGCCTGAAAATTAAATTTAGAGGAAGCGGAAAAATACAAATACCGGACTAGAGCTATACTGGACAAGAAGAAAAGGGTAAAGCAAAACCTTAGCAAAGAAGAGATTAGAGCGGTCAACTCACTAAAAAAAGACAGCTCGATTAAGATCCTTAATCCAACGCAATCCAAGAACTGTTACACACAGGCGAGTACAAATTACTCCCCAAAGATCCTACGCAAGCAATAGAACGACGAATATACCAAAAGCTGTTCAAACATAAAGAAAAGCTCTCGACCCAAAAGAGAAGCAAACTAACTCCGTATTATAGTAAGCAACCCCACCTGTACAGCTTGCCACAGATACACAAAGATAACATACCTTTGAGGCTGATTATGAGCTTGTAAAACTCTTTTTGTTATGAACTGGCCAGATTCCTGTTGGACATGGGGAAACGTCCCTGTCAACAGTCAGAAATACTGAAAGAATTAGAAACGTAAGTCTAGACACTATGACGTCCTGGTTAGCTTCGATAGAGTCAGCCTATTCAGAAACGTCCCAACAGATGAGGCTCTGAATATCGTTAGAAAAAGGTTGGAAAATGACCGCACACTGGAAGTAGGAACAAATTTAAGAGTAGACGCAATAACGGGGCTGCTTGCAATATGTATCAAGACGACGTATTTTCAATTTGATATAGCAATGGGTTCATCACTCTCTCCAATTATGAGCAACATCTTCATACAGGAGTTTGAGCAGGAGGTGATATCTCAGTCTCAAGCAAAGCCGAGATTGTGAAAAGGTATGTCAATGACGTCTTTGTGATATGGCCACATCGGACTGCAGGATTTAACAACTTCCTACACTTCCTCAATAATCACAGTCCTTCGATCAAATTCACAATGCAAGTGGAGTCTAAACAACAACCGTTTCAAGGAATGGGGACAAGTTCAAAACGAACGTATACAGGAAACCTACTCGCATAGATAGATATCTGCACTACGACTCCAACCATCACAGAAGTATACAAATGAGCATCGCAAGGTGCCTTTTGATAGAGCGAAGACAATATGCTCTAAAGAAGGAAATCTGAAGAAGGAAAAGAAAAAGTGAGCTCATATCCTTAGAGACAATAGATCTCCTGATACTATAGTAGTTAACTTAATACCTGCAGCTAGCTTAACGTCTGAGAACAACCAAATCACAGAGGACAGAATTAACACCCCAAATGAGAATCCACACTTATCAATCTTTAGACAACATGAAAACAATTTATAGAATTACGAAAAAAAAATGTACAAATAGCATGTTTACTGAAGCTAATAATATTTAACATTCTTTCAATAAGCTAAGTAAAATGGCTGATGAAAGCTAGGTTAATGGATGTAGTAAAAGACACAATATTATATAGCGGCAATGAGGAAAATGTTCTTTGGGCAGACTAATGGGGTTTAATAAACCACAAGTTCACAGATTTTTTTTACAAACTTTAAATCTGTTTACGAACGAAAGAGATACACACCAGATTCAATTTTTAATATGGACGAAACCGGTTTGTCTACAGTACCCATCAAATTACCGAAGATTTTGACTATAAAAGGCAAAAATCTTGTTGGTAGAGTTTTCAGTGAAGAACATGGACAACTGGTCACAGCCGTTTGCTGTGTGAATACCACCGGAAACTACATCCCTGCGGCATTGATTTTTCCCCAAAAGCGAACGAATAGAGATCTTTAAATAAATGCGCCTCCTGGAACATTGAAACTGATTTCAGATTGTGGATTTATAAACACGGATTTATTCTACCAGTAGATGATACACTTAAATTATAGCAAACCTAGTACTAAACACCCCATGCTACTAATTTTTGGCAATCACAGCTCACATAGAGAATTACGAGTGATACAATTTTGTAGAGACAATCACATTAAACTGCTATCACTGGACACAAGCTTCTTTATTCTCTGTAACAATTGGATGGTTAACAATACTGGAAAATCTATTTCTCAAAAACAGGTTGCAGGTTCATTTAGTACTGTCTACACTAGAACTGCCAGCATAGAAGAGTCTCAAAATTCGTTTTGAAGGGTAGCTATTTTTCCTTATGATCCCAAGCAATTCGGTGGTGAGGACTTTTCTCCATCATTAGTGACGGATACATGCCTTGAAGAGTTTACAAACAACGTTCTTGAAGCAACTTCAGTAGAAGAACCACCACAACCAGGATGTGTTGAAGACATCAGCAAGCAAGGCAAATATCTTATTTACAACAAAATATCACAAGATACGAACATAGAAGATTTTTTGTAGTTTTGGCAAGGCATTCAAAATACTCTACAGATGTCAGCGTACAAGTTCTCTATGCAGAAGTTGATTTTGCCCCACTTCAGATAGCACCGCCATCACCAGGTTGCATAAGCATCGATGTTTTGGATTTAGACATTGTTTTCAAAGATGGTGCAGTTATGTTTTTGAAAAAAGTTGAAGAAAAAAATAATAAAGCGACTATAAATTTGTCAGAAATCATTTCCTTACCAGACAGAAAACAAAAACAAAATCGTCGGAAAACTGAGTCTTAGAAGTCTGAAACACGATCAAGCAGACCGTTCAAAAATGAGCTAGAAACAAGCATCCAAGAAAGGAACTGTAAGGAAGATGCCAAAAAGATGAAGCAGTAAAACAAAATAATGTCATTTTTTTCCAAAGAAAAATACTCTGATAGAATAGTTACACGTGAAAAGTCACTTTGTTTTACCAAAAAAAAAGGGAAATTATGCGCTTCAGACATTCTGTATCGGGAAAAATTATAAACCAACAGGTCGTGCAAAATATTATGAGAATTGTGGAAAAAGAGATGAACAGCTACAGTCAACGTAGCCAGAGTTAACTATAAATTTACAGTAAATCTAACTGAAATCTTATTGGAGAAAAACACAATCGTGACGACCTCAATAAAAAGTTTAAAAAACAGATAACTTTGGCAACTCTTTTTCCACCTTAAGTTCTTCTTCTTTAGGATCGTAATAATTCATCAGTATCAAATCTGCTGGCACGTAACTAGACTACAGGCTAACTGTGCATCCCAAAGCCAACTACATACTTATGATTAATACAATATAATTTTTTCCGAGTTTCGTTATTGGAAAAGAATATTTTTTAGTGGAAAAGAAGGTTTTCTAGTGTGATCGGATTCATAGGATCTTAACTTTCAACTATACTATGTTATTTATTTTCAAACTTAAATTTTGTTTAGTTTTATAGGATAATTTTAATGTACATACCATCTTTGAATTAGTTAGTGAGTTTTAGTTTGAGTTCTAAGGTAACTTAAGATTATCGATGACTTCAGGATTATTGCTAATATAAGTATCTGATCGCTTTTCTGTTTGAGAATCCCATAAATGTCGCTGTTGTGAATAGTAGGACCACCAGAAAATTTTTCAGAGAAACTATTAAGATATCTGAATATTAATTGATCTGAAGATATATCCTAACAATCTTTACAATTCATTTTTATTTTATCTCAATAAAAATATCTTTGAAAAACGTACAATAAAGAACGAAGAAGTTGTAGCTTCTAGAAAGAATGTTCAAAATTTTGATATGCTGTTAATAGTGTTAACTACAGTATTTTTAGATAACTCCCAGCCCCTCTTCCTCGCTTATTGAAGAAACCCAACACAATTCTTTACTGTTTTTCTTCTAATCGAGAACCTCCTACAAAGTAGCAAAAAACCGTCGAAAACACTCTTAATTATTAATGTAGAAATTATTGCTTATCAGTTATCACAAAGTATTGGCTTTCGTGTCTAAATGATTTATTGTTCAATTTCTTTCCAGTTTTCAATTAAAGCAACATTCTTAACAGTTACACTAAATTGATTTTGCTGACAAATCAATCTTTTAACAAGATGATTAAGTCTCTAGCATCCACTACTGTTTTGCAGAAGAAAAGTCATTGAAAAGCAAAGTTACCACACAAACTATATGCAGACCCTTTATGCGAACTTATATTCTTCAATCTAACCACCATCTATATGATTGTTTCTCTGATCTCTGTTCGACCTTTTCACAACGAAGGGAATATCGATATATTTCGTCAAACTTTTCTTTCTTTTCTTTTTTGTGATATACAAACCATCCATTTATACTTTAAATATTATGGTTACTTTATTATAATTTAAGGCTTAACCTTATCTATTTGGTTCTTTGTCACTTAGAATTTCACTAGATGTTCAAAAGCCTGTCTTAGTGTTCTTGTTTGTAGTATACAAACAAATACAAAGAACTTTCAAAACTCAAGTTGTCTGTGATCGTTACAACCACAGAACTATTTGTCTTTTCCCCTGGAGTCGCAACATATCACTGTCCCATTTTTAGACTTTGTTACAGTATCTAACTAATATATGCAGAAAAGGAAGGTTCATTCCTCCCATTACCTTCTACTACACTAAAATTGATAAATTTGAGTTGAATGTTTTTTGTTTCACCTTTTAAAGCCTTAGTTATCTGTCATTTAATTCTCTTGGAGAATTCTGCAAAAGACCACTTCCATTGGTGCTTCCTCAGTTATCTCTCCCCAGACTGTTTTATTTTTGTATATCTGACAAATAGTCTTAGGACTGTCTTTAGAATCCATAAAAGGAAATTCCTATTAATAACACGGATTTTAAAGGATTGTAGTAGTAGTACTACATTTATCTGAACACGATTTTGAAACAAAGATTACGTCGGAAATAAATAAGTAAACTTAGAAAATCGATGCTTTAATTTGATAAAATGTTGTGTGTTGGAAACGGTTTCTTTACCAGCAAACTATTGGTTATGACTTTCTCGGTCTCACTAAAATACGTGATCTGTCAATTGCAAAATACGCAAACACATGAGGTCCACTACCTCCAGGAAAAACGAATTTTTCATCTCTTATTTAAATTTCTTGGTAAAAAGGTCGTAGTTTTCCGGTTGTCATTTCTAGCGAATTTTGTAGGTTTAGACACAGGGAATCTGTCTAAATTTCCAAATGTTTGATAGCTTGACACTTGACAAAGCTAATCTCAGGCGTTAAGTCAGTAAGGCACAAATGGAAATTGGTGAAGGGAGATGTACACTGCATATCTGAAAGGCAAATGTCACAAACAGTTTAAGATGGTTTTAATTCAGAAGACACCGACACAGTTCCACCCTTTTTCCCCATCTTTGGACATAGTATATGGCATTTGTTCTCTTGAGAATTACATGGAACTCTTAGCTGAGAGATCTAAGTACGATATGCTACTATCGAAACCAGAACTGTCGTAGCTCTGCTTTGGAGTAAACATAGACGTGACCCCCTACGGCGATCACCTATAGGAGTAACTTCTGTTCAAGACTGACCATTTTAAAACAGCTGGTTAAATACGAAAATGTATCAGGCAGCGCTATTCAACGTGCTTTGTCTTCTACGCATCTTGAAAAAACTAAACATCAACGCTAGTCGGGCTGCGTGCTCCAGCACGTCGCCCAAGGCCGGCCTTCGATCTTCATTTACCTTCTTTAGAAAGCTAACAACAAACGAATGTTGAGCAGTGCCATACTTATCTGATATGGGATAAGAGTCCACAAAAATCAAAATTGGGAGAAAAAACAGAAATAAATTTGAAATTTTAAAAAATGTATTGGATGATGAGACAGAATTCTTAATTAAAAACGAAATAAACCAAAGTAACCAGAAAAAACGAATTACAAAACCATAGGGTGACTATTAGCTTTAAACAGAGTATTTTTAGACTAACTGGTTAGCCGAATTCGATCAGTTGCTATGCATATTGTAAATTAAAAAAAACATTTGGCACGCAAAGAACGAGACGTAAGGGTACGATAGAGCACCACCAGATCCAACAACAGGATCACTGAAAAAAGAATTACTACTGAAACACACCAATCACGTGAGTTCTCTTTTTACAAACAGCCTTACCATCTACTTTTAAATATCAAAAATCAAAGGTAGTGCAAGTTAATCATACCCAACTCTGAATTACTTCACTATGACATTGACAAGTTTCTTGAGATTTTATTCAATAACCAAAAGTCCTCATTTTCAAAGCTATATTGAATGAGAATCTATTTGAGTTCTTTTTTTGTTTGATTGGATAAAAGTATTTTTCTCTTGTGGCCTTTTTTGAATTTAAAAATTCTTCCATAACTTACGTCATTTTCTAAATTTTGTTTGGTTTAATCTGAATTGTGGCGGATGAATACTTCGTTTAAATTTTTATTTAGATAATCTCCAGAATTCAGAATATTGAGTCCTAGAACACTACAGTATTCTGGTCCCGTATAGATTTTTGGGTTAATCTTCGATCAGAGACTTCCTGCTGTTTTTTTTTGTATTAAACGACGACTGCTCGCCACTGTAAGCAACTGAGATAGACAAAAGAAATCATCACGTTGATTTCTTCTTTGCAACGGCTAATCCTAGTAGTGATGTTTCAGATGGAAATTTTTAAGTGGAAATAGACGTGACTTTCATCAGACGTAGAATTACATAGTTTGTACAAAATCATACATTAAACATAACAATAAATAGCAAGAAAAAGTATCATATTGCAGGACACTAAAGGGAAGCATTGGTGTTCTATCCGATATTGCCGGACGTGATTCCGATTGTGATTCAGAGCGGAAAAACCAGTAGACGATAATGCGGAATTTGTCCCTTTTTTGTAGATAGTATGGCAATTATGATAGAAGAGAAATCTGAAAGCTACTGCAGTTTTGACGTAGAAATGACACTGAAAACGAAGATGAAGGTAAAAGCTGCACGACTGTTTAAGGTTTTACTTTTAGACAGTTGAAACAAATGTACAACTGCATTTTCAATAACTACGAAACTGCGTTTATACAGAATTAAACAGTGACGCCAACATATAAGTAATTTTAATAAAAAATATCTCGTCAGGACTGAATATGCAGTGTAATTCAAAAGAAATTAAAGAATATGCGGTCAGGGGCAGTTGATACTAAGCATTTTGAGTGAAATATGTGCAGAATTTGTATCTAGCCATATTAGAAGAATTTTTAGTCATGGGTTCTGCATCGTTTCTAGAAGGAAGTAAAAGAATAGTCTAGAGGTAATTTGCACAAACAGGCATAAGATACAAGATTTGAACAAAATTCCGGCAGTGGATAGAGGAAAAGCTACTAAATCCTAAATGGAATTATAACATTCAAAAAATACAAAAAACAGCAAAATTTATAATTTTCTTCCAGGCCTAATATCGTAAAACGGATAATACTGTCTATACTCCTGAAGGTTTACCACTAATTGAACTTTGGAATAATATCAATTTTACATCATAGTTTTTTCTTATTAGACATATTAAGTCTTTCCATTTCAGTGTTTTAAGAACTTTACTAACGTATCATTTTTAATTGTTTTTGGTTCGTTGATGAGGTTTCTTCATGCACTGATTTATAGGTAGGCACTGCTGTATACTTTTCTTGCTTGACAGTAGAATGAAGAGGTCATAACGTTTGTAGCCTTAAGACCTACCAACGTATGTGCAATATTTGAGATTATGTTTATAATCAGAGTGTGTTGTAATTAGTAAAATAATGCATCTTGATTCAGGTTCGATGGAAAACTTTAGAATTTATCTTCAGTTGTTTCTGCACATCCTAGTGCAAATAGCACAGGCGCAACCAAGAAATTTGTTCCTGTCTTACAAGAGGATTATTACAAACAGTATCAATCTATTCCTTCTCAAACAGGAAGAATTCGCCAAGAATTGCCAAAAAAAATTATTTATTGTCCTATTTCTGAATAAAGACATGCAATTGCAGCAACTGAGGATTTCGATGCCAAAAAGACTTCCGTGTCCAAAACATCATGCATCGATAATACAAGCTACTTACTAAGTCATAATTCTTCTTCATTTGAATGTGAGGAACAAACCGTTTAGAAAAGTGAAACTATAACCAGAAGAGTTTCTTTGTTAACTGAACCAAAAGGTCCGGGCTTAAAGGCAGAAAATAATGAGAATGTAGAAGCAAAGGAAGTACAGACAACTAAAAAAAAAAAACAGAAAGGTTATTTCAACTAAATGGACCAAAAATATTTGTAAGAACAATAGGCAACGATAGGAAAATAGATTCAGACAGATCACGAGAATTGTCGACTGTTCGCGTTGTTCAAGAAAATGTACTACGTTTTTCAGTAAAGAGAACAGAAAAAGCATATTTGAATCGTTTTAGGCATTTGGGAATACCGATAAACAGCGAATGTATATAAGTTTCCTAGTGACGCAAGCAGAGAATCTGAGACGATCAAAAACATTCTTTTTAGAGACTCTGAGCGTTTCAGAAACTTTGACCTTAACTTGGTGCAAAAAGACTTAATACGTGGATGTAAAGCTTCCTGAAATAAAAGGCCTGAAGCTGCAAAGGAGTTTATAATGCAGCACATATTTAAGTTCATTTCCTACTGTTTCAAGTTACTACTGCAGAAAAGACACAAGTAAAAATTACTTGTCTCCTAACTTAAATGTTCAAATTATATATGACTTGTATCTCCAGAAATGAAAGAAAGGCGATTTTAAAACGGAAGAAATTTGGTAATATATTTAAATGAAATTTTTCTACACATTATTTGAGTTATAAATTAATAAATACATAAGAAGGTTTTATCTTTGTTTTAACTTATAATTTTCAAATGTATGTCATTAATCAAAAAGCCGCATAAACGTAACGTATGTTAAACTTTTTATAGACCATTGGACGATCTTTTTTGAAAATAAAAATCTAAGCAATGTTGTCGGAGATCTGAAATTATATTTATCAAAGAACTTTTCCCTAATTTTGAAAGAAACAGCCGTAATTTTAAGTAAAATAGAGTAATGAAAAGCTTTTTCAGCCAATAGCTCAGAAATGAATTTTTGTAGGTACGTTTGTTTTGCTCTAAGCCCTGGAATAGTCTTATCAACACCGACAGGGTATTGTAGTTCTCGCGGCGACATATCACCAACGAATAACCTACCTTTTGTAAAATTACATTTAAGACAGGCACATCCAGTAAAGATTTCATTCAAATAATGAATAAACAAACCATTTTCTGACATGGTATGTTCTTGACATATGCAAGAGCTTCCTGAGAGTTAGAGATTAGTTCCAGTTCTCGTACTGGTTGTTACAAAAGTAACATTCATAATCATCTCAATAAACGTACTGGGCCAAGCAAGTATTTCATTCCACCTCTCAGTGACCACACTACCTCAACTTATAACGGCACATTTTGGTGGAGGCGCCAACTATCCTGATTATTTTAGAGAATCTTTAACATTATTTATGAAGTTTATCTTCTCAGTCTCCTTTTAACCCTCTTCTTCCCATCACCTCATTCACTTCATCCCACCAGGATATCCGGGGTTTGCCTCTCTCTTCCTTCTTCCTTTTGGGCCCCAGTCCGTTGTTTTCTGTATCCATCTGCTGTTGCTACTCCTTCTTACATGTCCGTACCATTTTAGTTGTTTTCTTCGATGTAGTTTATGGTGTTCTTCTTTATTTCCATTCTGTTTTTTATTTCTTCGTTTAGGATTCGGTCTGTTCGTACTACTCTACAGCATCTTCTGCAACGTTCCATTTCCTCTGCTTTAATTTTATTTCTCATCTTTTTGTTCATCACCCATGTTTCTGCGCCACACGTCATTATACTTTCGATTACTGTTTTGTATATTCTCTTCTTTGTCTGTTTCGTAATCTGTCTGTCCCATAGCACCGAATTCAGTTGTCTAGTACATGTTCCGACTCGTCCTATTCTGACTGTTTTCCTCCTCTGTTTTAACATCCTGTGAAATTAAATACTTATATTTATTCGTCCCTTTTATTGTTACGTTGTTGTCAATTTCTAGGTCTTCTATTATGTGCTTCTTTTGCTGTTAGATACTCTGTCTTCTTAAAGTTTATTTCCAGGCCTGCCTTATTGTATTTCTATCTGAGTTTTCTGATCATGAGGCTGAGGTCTTCTTCATCTTGCGCAATTACGACTTGGTCGTCCGCAAAGCTTTACTGATTTCAATCATGTTTTATTTTTTATTAATACATTTTTCATTTCATAACAATTTTATAATGACTCTTTTGTTTTTAAATGTCCCAATCTGAAAAATACCACCTTCGTAGAAAAGGTATAGCTCCTGATGTTCCTATGAGTAAGCCAAAATCTATAAAATTTGCAGATGTGCCACTTCTGTGTCTAATCTACCTTATCTTTTGTTAGTGAATCTATAGTAGAGAATCAACCACTCAGTTTTTTACCATCCTGACAACCTTTTATTGTCATACTCATCACTCATTCTACAAGGGCTAATACTACGATTATTCTATCTGACACATTTCAAACTGTAACTACACCCACTTCCCTCTAGTTTGCGAATCCAAATATTGTTTACTCCATTAAATTTAATCAAAATGCAATGAAATTTCTAAAATCATACAAAAAAGCTTCTGCTGCCAGTTATTGAACTGATTGTCATAAAAATTTATTTTTTGGATCATTTCTATCTAGGCCCGCTTCTATTTGGTTTGATAAATTTTGCTTTAATGCTATCAGTATTTCTTTTTATTATTATATTAAACAATTCATAATTGTTAAAATTATTAGCATAAGTTAGTAAGTATTTACATAGTTATTACTATATTGTATTACTAACTTATGTATTCAACGCCATTGGCAAAAGAATGAATAAATCAATCAATGAATAAATCAATACGAGTACTACGGAAACTAGGAGTGATATTAAGATTTCTTTTTTGAGCGAATTTTTCAGAAAGTTTTCTCGACCTAAATTACAATTTAGATTTTGTAAACAAAATAGGGCAGTCCACTGCCTAATGAATTATTGTTTTATAAATAAATTATAGCGGCTCACATAACTGCGATTTTTAGTTCCATGTTATCTACTGTCCTTGGTTCCAAGTATTATGTTACATTCATTCCAAATAATTAAAAATTGTATATCAATTATTAGCTTTTAATTACTCTCGGAACGTGCAATTATGCTAAGACGAGAAATTTTTGCATTCTAAATAAATCTAGGCATTGTTTTTTACGTCTTTGTGAATATTTTTATTTGTTAAATCTGAACAGTACATATTGAATACAAAGAATCAGGCATTTTCATTAAGCAAATATCGAAAACAAAAGGTGGATCGCTTATTGGTACAAAATACGCATTTCGATAAATTATTTTTTTTTAAATATGAAACTAAACATTTTATAACTTTTGATGATAAGTATGTATGCTATTTATATGTGCACTGTTGTACAGAACGTTTCATTAATAAATATTATTTAGTTTTAAATTAAAGCGAGTTTTAATTTCAAATATTGTTTAGGTGGCAGGTTATTGGTGCTTTACCCGATTTTTAATTACTCTTGATATTTTGGAGCATTATTTATGAGTAGTGCCTTAGTTATGGAATATTTTGATAATGGTTTGCATCCTAATATGTAGAGATATCAGCATGAACTTTTAGTTGATCCCAATATTGGCCTAGAAAGATTCTACAACACTAAAATACGTCATAAATAGTATCGCGTAGTGCTAATTACTTAGCCCTAGATCTTAGTATTTATTTTCCATATTCAAAGTTCAAGTTTTCTTTTAAAAGGTTGCTGTATTAAATCGCCTCGTTAGACAGAGGAATTTGATACGCAACCTATTCTGCTAAATCTATCACCTTAAAGGCATCTGTAATGCCTTATAGTGAATCTAACGGTATATCTTTTATTAGATTTTGTTTGATATTAATTTTCTTGTGTCTATATCTAGAGAACAATTTTAAAGTTGTACCTATTGCACAGTCAAGCTTTAAGTTAGCTTGTTGAGTTTCAGTAGTAAGGTATCTTTGAAACCACTTAGAATAAGAACATGTGTCCTAATCTGTAGAGTCACTTCGTTTTGCAAGTGCAATCCAAGAAATGATGAAAGCGAATCTGAGAAGATACAGAAAAAAAAAGAAAAATAGAAAAAATCCGCACAACTTGAACTAGAAGAAAAAGAAAGATAGGTCCGAATAGCTCAATTTGAGCAAGACAGTAAAAGTATTATAGTATGTTGTTCGGAGCAATTATTGTACATAAGTGTAAAAGGATGTGAAAACAGGCAGTAGCTATAGTAATTTATCCAAACCAAAATTTTGTTATTCCATGCTCGGGTGCAATAGAGCTGACGGGAAAATTATAATCGATATTCACAGAGGTGATAAATTATGAAAAATAATAGAAAAACTAAAAAATTAAAAAAGTAATGAAGAAAGATACTCAGATCTCTTAAGGTGAATTTGTGCCTTTTATGTTGTGTATGGCACTGTAACAATATTGTAATAATGTGTTGTATAACCTTTGCATGTTACAGAAACTTAACATCTTTTTAGATGAAATTGCATAATTGGAATGTCTATAGATTTATAGTTAGAAAACAGAATAATCCTGTGAAGTCGAAAGCTCAATTTTCTTCTTTGGTTCTCTTACCTTTTACTTTGCTTTCGAAAACAAAAATATCCAAGAAACTGGACTGACAACAAAACCTGAATTCATAAATCTCAAGATTCGGTGGAAATTTATTTATATTTACTTACTTGTATTGTTTGTATCTCATGTTACTTACCAGCAGCTTTTAAAAATCCCGACTTTCCGGTTATTCGCTTCATCTTTGATTCCTCCACGTCTAAGTCTACGTGCATCAGTTAATTTAGTTGGCACATTTATTGAAACGGCGATTGGGATTCCTTAAAATATATTTCTTAGAACTTTTTTTTCTAGAGCATCAAACTTTTCGCGATCTTGCTAATTAGCGTCAATTATTAGTTTTACAAATGGTTTTTGTTGTACTAACTAATCATCTATAAGAGGAAAGGAAATCCAAAACATTAAGTGTTATCTTCTACATCAAAATAGTGATAAAAAACACGCATCTAATTACAATACATAATTTATGACATCAATAACCAAACACCCTGTACGCTTATGGTAAAGCAATTTATAAAATTTAAATGAGCCACTTACCTATTTAATTTATCTTTATACATATGAGAATAATTAATGGTTAACTTCAGCTACCGCAATTCACTGCCTTTAAATATGACTTATTAACTGCCAAATAATACACACACACACAATTTCATTTTGTAAATTTAGCAAGCCCTCGAATGTTCAGAAAAAGATTAAGAACTTCCGGCGATTCGTTGTAGTAGTAGTAGTACGTGTGTGCAGGTGAGTGTGAGAGAACGGGCTTACCATTATAATAACAATTATGTTCACCCAATATTATACCCACCGATATATTTTTGAAAATTTATTCTTTTAATATTTACGAGGATATTCGTGTGGGATTAAGGTTCATTCTAATTGACTTATAATTATTTTAACTCTTTAACATTTACATTTTGGGCGTTTAGAAATGTTGCCGGAGAGACTTATAATAAGCAGAGGAGAAAAAACTTTAGAAACTTCTCACACGTATTCAAATTTAAACAATTACCGAATTGGCTAATTGACTAAACCATATATTATTATGTCAAATAATATTCGTGGGAGTATATTGATTTTTACTTGCAGCTAGTTCTAACTGCAAATTACCTTTCCTGTTATTAGTTTCTTGCATAACGGCATAAATTTTGAGACGCCTCAAGCGCCATTGTCATTATAAATTTTTGCAAAGGAAAAAGTTGTGTTTACAATGACACAATAACATTTAATTAAAGAAAATTAAAAAGTCTCTTCTTTGGAGGGAAACTTACACCAACTAAAAACGATTAATAAAAACAATACTTTTTCAAAAATTTTTTAATTCCTTATTTTGTCCACAAATTTGACTTTATCTACAAAAATTCAATAATCAATTAATAATACTTCAATTATAATACACATGTACAGAAATAAATAGTAGTAGTCAGTTCCAGTATCAATGAAATAAATAATTTTGTTAAGTTCATTATATACACACTGGAAAAAAAGTAAAAAACACAAAAATCTAAACGAAACAAGTAAAACAAAAATTTAAAGAAATCAGCACGGAATTGATTGATGATAATTTATTACGTTGGCACATAACACAACATTTTGGCACGTCTAATTGGCACTATAAATTGTTTTTTTTTAAATCTTCTTTTCAACTATTATTTTAAACTTCTAATAATGGCGCACGAGGTATGAACGGCTAATAACGGAATTTTATTGTTCACATATTGTCAAATAATCACCATGAAAAATGCTGAAATTCAAAACTATATAATTGCATTGTATGCATTCCGTCATTCTAAATGCCTTGTTTTTTTGCTGTTACTATTAATATCATCATTATTATTATTATTTACAAGAGTATTATTTATTACAACATTAAATACTTTTATAAAGAAACTTTCAAGTCTGTTTTTAGAAAGATATTTACACTTTTTAAAGTAAAAATAAAACGAATTTATGTTTCACTATCAACATCACTTGCACAATCTTCGTCCATTTCCATGTCTATATATTCACCATATTGACTATCATCACCCGTAGTTTCTTGTTTCCACTTTGTGACGTGGTGTTGGTTATTTTGTGAGTTTTGCGAATTCGACTTGTTACCACCTTGGTTCGATTTCGCCTCTTCTTCCTGCTGCATCCTCTTGTGTTTCGTCCTCCTATTTTGGAACCATACTTTTACCTGCAACAAAAAGAAATAATAAATAATAATTATAACTGTTATAACAACATACTTTTCAATGTAATCAAATCATATTTACATTTAATATAATAAATAATAAGGTTAGAATACAATCGATACGATTTATATTATTAATCTTTTATAAATCTTTTTGTTCATGACATTCGAAATGAACTTTTATATTTGAGATTAGAGATATCTTGACGTTCAATGACGTTTGTATGCATATAAAATTGTTGATCGACAAAAGAAGAAAGAATGAAATTGAGTTTACGGTACTGTATGGCATTTTTCAAGTTAAAATTGGTGTTATTGTTAAAGATTAAACTTCATTGTTGAATATAACACATCAATAAAACTATGTAATTGGATTATTGGCCGGTGATTAAAATTTACAGTACAAGTTTGCTGTTATTAGAAATTTTATTTTAACTTTAAGTTGTTCATTTTTATCAATCTAGATAGTAAATAAAACAGATTAGAAAATAAACGATCAGAACAGTTTTGATTGGAACCTGGCTCGTTGAATAAAAAGTGCAGTCTGCTATAATCAGAAACGGTTCGGAAACAGCGAGGGGTCTTTTTTAATGCATTTTCTATTAAATAAAAGTTTCGCAAACTAAAGCACAATCGGGCATGGGTTTAGGTGCAATTTAGGAGTCTGATGTGAATCTAAACACTCCTTTCAAATTTACTTGATAAATTCATCTAGGTTGTCATAAGAAAGCAATGTTCATAACGAAAACAGGATTTTCTCACGTTTATGAACTCTTGTAGCTTTTCTAATGTTTCCAAAAGAAATACGAGGATTTACAAGACTGAGAACATTTCAAACAGAATTTTGTGACTAGTTATATGTTGATGTTCGGCAAGTGCCGGCTACGGTATGGATTGGTTTCACGTAAGGCAATTTCAGGACCTAAATCAGGCTAAAAAATAAAAACCTTAACTTTTCATGAATGAAGATGTTACTTTGAACCTACCTCTTAATACTTGAGAACACGCACAATTTTAGTCTAATATTATACAAACTATCAAGGTATCGGTCTTCTGCACTCAGAAGAGAAATAGAATCAGCCATTGGGAAGCTAATAAGGAATAATGAGTCGAAACTACTAAAAATGCACTAATGTACATATTGAAAACGGAAAACTGGCTCTGTCATCATTTTGTCTCAGTACATAAGCACAGCTACTCAGAGAAGGGCAAGGATTATCGAACGCGGCCACACTTACCTATAAAGTGTTGCTGAACACAGTCGTTAGAGCTATCCATAGAATATTAATACTTCATGGAACGTTTGTATCTGAATCTTTGATACACCTAATCAGAAGACCATGAAGTGCCTAAATAAGAAACTGGCTAAGCTGGTTATGACTCTACTGAGATTGACAGTTATCGATCGGACGTTCGCATAGAATAATTCTCGACATACGTTAATAGTCAAACACCTTCTTGATCAGTCATCTTAATTTAGATACGTGACACATTAACCGCGCCTGTGATATCACCTGAGCGTCTTTCCAATCATTCAAGCAGTCAAGTCATTCTATCGTTTAATCAGAAGAAGATGACATAGAAAATCTAATGATTTTAGGGGACGTTAACGAGAGGACCACTTAATTAAATAATAAAATAAATAAATTTTACAACTAATGCGAGAAATCAAAAGTAGGAAAGTATAACAAACTGTAATCATCTATCAAATGCAATGGTTGCGATTACGGAAGCTAATAAGCATGAACCTAAAACATTAGTACACGATCAAGCCTCGTGTGATTTGCCCAGTTTGCCATTTTCAAGATTATTCCTCTTTATTTTGATACCCTGATGTTCAGAGGAGACACTAAAGAAATAAAAACACAATCTTCATAAACCCTTTCAATATAATAAAATATTAGATTTAGATTTAGACAAGTCAAACTGGTTACTAACGACTAGACAACATGGATGGCACTTCTGTTTCTGTTACTAAAGATTATCCTGTTGAGAAATGTTAACCTACAAGTAGCAGTAAGTTTCATTTAATAGTAAAGGAAAAACGAATAAATTTTTTTAAATTTTTGAAATATTTCTGAGCTTGTTCCTCATTCATTTCAACATAAGTTTCTTCATATCTTATTAAAGAAAGTTAATCAATGGTAAAGCTCGACTAAGAGCCACCAAAGGTGGTTCCTTTGAAGGCAAAATCCGAATGGCTTTCGTTTCCTAGAGCAAAGATCCGATCGAGGATCACCAATCAGTAATGGAGGATGAAACCTTACATCAGAACACACCGATGGCTTGTTTGAGAGCAACGCTGAATTAGTTTCTAGTAATTCCCATGAGTAAGTTAACAAGAGAAATCGTGGACTGTTGCATGTGATCTGCTTGAGGAAGAATCCAAGTATTTTCGCTTATGGTTTCCTAGATGTACGACTGTGGGGCACCGATTAGCTTTTTGGAAAAAGTTAATGAAGACATCAGGTCACCGCAGGTGACTTGTTTGAAAGCAACGCTCATTGATTTTCTTGAGCAAGTTAGTAGTAACAGAAACCGTTGCGTGTTTGAAAGCAAAGTTCGCATAGTTCTTGTGTCCACCTTTGTACAAGAGACAATAAAGAGTTAAGTTTGACGGAGGCCATCGATCAGATTTTTGGAGGAAATTAATGAAAGCCAAGGCTCAACATCAGGTCACCCAAGGCGACTTTGGTTTGAAGATAGCTCTCGATTAGGTTTTTGTTTATGATTTTTTTTTTAGCATCTAATATAGAAACAGAAACTATGGGCCACTACAGGCCCAGTTTCAGTTTGGAGGTAAAATCAGAATAGTCTTCGTGTATAGTTCTTTCTTGTTTAAGATGTAGATAGACTAGTCTTTCTGTTCATGAGCAAGTAAATACCAGAAAACGTACATATACCACTGTCTGCTTAAGGACAAAACGCAAGGAGTTTTAGTTCAGGGTTTCCTGGGGGGATTAATGAAGAACAATGCACGGCTGTGACCCACCGATTAGCTTTTTCAAGAAAGTTAATAAAAGTATCAGGTCACCGCAGGAAACTTATTTGAAGGCAACACTCAATAAATCTTACTTTTTAAGTAAGTTAGTAACAGAAACCGTGCCATTAAAATTTCAATTCTGTAGAAGGGTTGATAAAGGGTTAAGTTTGACGGTGAGATATCGATTAGGTTTTTGGAGGAATTTATGAAAGTGGATGCTCAAAATTAGATGGTTTCATTTTGAAAATAACGCTAGATTAGTTCTTTGTTTATGATTTCCTGGAGCATCTGAAACTGAAACAGAAATAGAAACTGAAGGCTGCTGCAAATCCCCACTTAAAGATGAAATCAGAATAGTGTTCGTATATAGTTTCCTACAGGGTTAGTGAATAGCGAAGTTCGATCAGACCGTGGTAGGTAGCTTGGTTGAAGGTAACGCTCAATTAAATTTTCATTGATGATCTTCTCAAGTGAGTTAATAATACCTTCAGCTTCTTGGAATGAAGCGAAGCCCTGCATCAGTAGTTTTTTTTAAAGTAACACTCTACTAGTTCTTCGTTAATGATTTCCTTGAGCAGGTTATATAAAAACAAACCATGATGGCCCGTTTCAGGATAAAATTCAAATAGCTTTCGCATATCTATAATGTACATAGTAGAAAAGTTAGTGTAAGGTTAAATCGATTGGCTTTTTGAAAAAAATAATGAATGGTAAATCGCAACTGGCTTGTTACAGAGTGACGTTTAATTTCTGTGAGAAATCATGAATCAGAATAGTTGTTGTGCCTGGTTGTCTAGGGGGGTTGATAGAAAGCAAAATCCGTCCGTGCACCACCAATTAGCTTCTTGGAGAAAACTAATGGAGGGCAAAACTGGACATCAGGTCATGACAAGTAGCTTTTTTGAAGACGGCGTTAGTTATTCGTTCGTGGTTGAGCAAGTTAATAATGGAAACTGTGGGCTATTGCAAGTGTTTCAGGGGCAAAATCCGATTAGTTTCTAATAAATCGACATCTTTCGGAATTGAACCATGCCATTTTTGAATTATTATACTCAACGTTTCACAAGAAGCTTCTTTAGGAGACTTAAGAAGCACACGGCAACTGTGCTAGAGGCGAAACTTTTTAACTCTTCTAATTAGTACAGTACTTGCCCATAAATTAGCCTGCAGGTTAATGCAGAACGATATCCGACAATGTTCATAACTGCATTGAGTGCATTGAGCAGACTCAACAGTTGACAAACAGTTGAGTAAATCTCTGATGACATAGTACGCTACGCTACCATTACATTACATTTTTGTCTATTTATAGCAATGAGATGTACTCAAAGTAATTATAAGTAGCGGTAGCTGCTTTTTCTGCTGAATATGCCCATTGAGAAAGTTTAGGACAAAGCTCAATGGATCTCCTATTCGTGGTTTCTTCAAAAAAGTTATGTAAGACTACCTCTGAGCTTGCTTCTCCGACTAGTTTTAGTGTCCGATAATATGCCAATACCACTGGCTTGTTTGTGAGTGAATCCAGATTATTTTTTGTTCATAGCTTCATCGAGAAAATAGAAAAAATTGAGAAACGAAGATGTAGACGCAGTAGGTGTCCTTTTAGCGTGCCTGCTTGATGAAGTTTTGTCAGGGCTTTCTCTAAAAGGTTAATAAAGACCAGGTTAGTTCCTGCTCATAATTTTATCAACAAAGTTGAGAGGCGAAGCTCGATGAGTTTCTATTCGTGTTTTTTTCTAGAAGGTTAATGCAATCTTAAAAAGATTAATTCAAGGCGAGGTCCGACAAGGTAGCACTATTAGTAGGTTTTTTTTGGCTTCCAACTCAGATTATTTTTAGTTATAGTGGTTTCTTCGAGAAAGTAAGGGTGAAGATTTAGCTTATTTCCCAATTAGTTTTTCCGTACGATTTTCTTGAAAAAGCTAAGAGCGATATGTCATAATGTGCAACTACTAGTGATCTGTTTGAGGATGAACTCAATTTCGTTTATAGCTTTATCGAGAAAGCGGACTACCGGATGCGATCCACTAGTAGGCTAAGTCTTATTGATAGAGCATGAAACCCGATCCATCCCTGTGAAATAACTGAAGGGGACATGTGTTTCTTATCAATAAACCATATTCTAAAAGTTGGAGTTATCAAAATTTCCTATTTAGTCTTACATTCATTGCCTGAGAAAGATCGACTTATTAACATGTTTTGTCTTGCCTTAAGAAGTTAGAAAAACGAGAAAGCCACATTGTGAGTTTCCTATATTTAACTTCACAAAAAGGTACAAAAACTTTAAGAAAAGACTGATTAGAAATAGAAAGCGTCACGATGAAAGATTTAAAGTATTATCAGTAATCAGCGCACATAAATAGAGTCAAAAGTAAAAAACTTTATGAAACTGGTTAGATTTGATCACCATTTAACATATGCAAACTCCACAGAATGTTGTGTGAGAAAATTAAAGAAAATAATTTTTGTTTTGTGTAGAATAGACATTGAAGAAACCCAAACTTGACTCGTTCAGACAAGGATCATCTTTTTAAGATTCTAAAAAGGTTTCTCCAATTCCTTCTTCAAGAAAACATTCTTTACGGATCTTTTCTTGCTTTTATCAGGATTACTTGAAGCAAAAACTTTTGAGTATCACCATGACACAAAACAACTAAATACTTTATTAAAGAAATCTTACAATCCTTAAAAACAGAAGTTGTTTCTAAAGATTTTATTTTCATATTCTAGAAGATAAATCTTTTTAATTAAAAAACTCAAACTCGCAAAAATTGAAATTTTAAGAAATTGTTGAACTTAACAATTACAACGCTGGATGGTTAGTTATTGAAGATGACTTTTGGAGCTACAAGGAAGATGAAGAAAGTTTTGCTAGAACTTTTTGCCAGTTTTTTACATTATCAAATAATACGCATACCCAATAGCTTACAAGAAAATGCAAAACAGTAGATTTACTATTGCTTTATCTTCTACTGATTATTTTGAAGCTTGATTAGTTCGGATTCTGATGCTTGGTGTAAAGAAAATCTCTCAACTTTAAATATTTATTATTTTGTAAATAAAAACAAAATATATAAACATAATATTTTTAACTAAGATTCTCTCAGTTTTGCTTAATTTCTATATCAAAAAATGTACAAATAGTACACTTGTCAAGATTAACATACAATGCACCATAAAATAACAAGAATTAAGTAACACCAACACTCTTATTAACACTAAATTCTATATAATTAATTGTTCATACTAAAAATTCAAATTTAATTTTCACAACACGGTTTTAAACTGTGTCAAAGATAATAAAATTGACAGGTACAAATGATATTGAGATCATATCGGATTTATGTGTACGGGCTTTTATATGCTGATGTGATTTGTATTTAAATGCGTTACTATCAGATTAGTAGTTTGGAAAAATAAACTAAAAGCCAACATTTGTTTAATTCGATTACAGTAATAAATCTAATAATAGGATTGATTTTAAAAAAATATTTTCAGCCAATAACACAAAAATATAGCCAAATTTAGTGTAAAAGTAATTTATTGTTTGTTTAATCAAGGGTGTTTTAATAATCTGCTATTGTCAAAACAACTTTTGTAAATTTGAATAAATAACGAAGTGAGTTACAGTTTTTTAATTAATTTAATTAAAACAAAATGCTTTTGACTAATTAAATGGTCTGTATCATTATAATTATAATAAGCTACGCTTACGCTCCTCCGTCTACTTTTTTAAAAATTGCAAATTGACAGTTTTTTTTTTAGATTTGACGAGGACTATGAAACTATCAAAAACGAATATTTATGCAAAAATAGAATTGAGCATTCTTAACATTTAATTATCAATACGTTCGGTGTCACGCCTGCATATTTTTATTTCATCCTAGATATAATTGATATATGTGAGTACAAACAATAACTCATTACGCCCGCGTCGATGATTATTATATAAACAAATCAATAGCCATTATCATATGCGGTAATGTAGGAAGGCATTCGGACAAATAAATAATATGAGCTGTTAAAAAGACCCACTTAATTTTGACTGTGATTGTTTCTGTTACCATATTCTATTACATCATTACTACAGCAGTAAACAGTAATTTATTCGTTATTTAGCTTTAATTGCATTAGTTTTATCTGCGATAATTAAACAGGGCGCCAGCGCGAGTGGGCAGACGTGGTGTTTGGACTACAGTAACAACCACGAACAATACGAATACGACCCTATAAATAGTCGAGATCGAGCAAAATAACTGACTCGCCTTGCTTGTTGTACCGCTTATGATTAACTTTATATTATGATGTCAAACACGTATAAATTTATTTACAATTATACGTCTGTATCCTCTTATATGGAAGCTATTAGAATATGTATGGAAGCAACTGACAGGTGAATGAATTTTATAATAGAGCCCCTGTTACTTATAGGTTACTTCACGCTTTGGCGCCATTAAAAATACATCGCCTTTTTTCTTGTTCATCGATATTCGGTGTGTACAGTACATAAGTAATCTTTACCAAGAATGTCGTAGCCGCGCTTCGTCCGAGTATTTAATATGGTAGTCATATTCAATAATTAAACCAATATCATGATACGTGATACATATGCAATACACTGAAATAAAATTGCTATTTTAATAAATCAATTTGAAGGGTGGCTAGCGTTTTTATGGTTATTGCAGAAATAATTGTTTTAATAATCGCCCAATCGGTTTTCTCTCTTTTTTTTCTGGGTTACGTTTTAGTATTCTACTTTATTAACCTTGAACAGATCTTGACCAAATCTAATAATACTGTACGCGTGGTGTGATTTTCTTTGACAAGTTTGTCTAATTAGAAACGTCTAGAAATGAATGTCTTTCGTTAATTAGAGCATTTATTGAGCAGTAAAATATCCAAAGGTAGCATGTATAACCTTATTTGGCCTAGGTAATCATTGGATTGCTACTTGCTAAATTATTTTGACTGATTGAAACAGAAAAAAAGCTGATAGTATCAAGTAGTAGGCTAAGAAACAAATTTCTCCTGGTTGGAGCAGTTCAAAGCAAATACAGAAACTTCCTCTTTAACGGAATGGCAAAACCAGATACTCCTAGTAAATGTTTCTGTAAATTGAGCTCAATGCCCTTTTATTAGTATCCCTTGCCTTCTCCTTGGCAAAATTCCAGTTGATCTGTGTTCCATCTTGAAAAATTCCTTGTATTCAAACCATTTTGTGTGAAAGAATAGACACTGTTGAACATTCCGTTCAACAAAAGTTTCAAATAGATTCCAATTCTTAACTGTCTAAACGAAAACAAATCGAGGACAGTTCAAACTCTTTTGTAAAAATGAAAGACTAATGGTATAATATAAATTCTGAGTACAAAAAACTTTTGCAAATCATTAAGTTTATCTTGTCATTTCATGCCAAAATAGAAAAGTGTTTCTATACTCCGTACACATAATTAAATTTCAAAACTAAATAAAAAAGTTGAGCGACAGCTAAAGTTGTTAATACTTTAGTGGCCATCTTTGCTACCACCAGGATCACACCTTAAGCTTCATTCACAATACCTAAATTAATAATTAGAATTAGTACTTATAATTATACTTGGAATATCTTTGAAAACTTGCATTCGCATTGTTAAAACTAATTTAGCAATTGGTCAATATTTAACTGCGCCCTCTATGAGCCATTCATAAGCTTACAAGATTCTACGGCTAAGTGTAATTACTAATTCTAATTACTAATTTGGGTATTGTGAATGAAGCTTTAAACTGTTTTTAGCAAAAATTATGATATACTAAGATTGAAGATTCTCTTTGTAATGCTTTCGATACAGCCTCCCATACAAGAAAATGAGTAAAAAAGAAAGCGAAAGAAGTACACGGTTATCTATAGAACCGTTGAGTATTACAGTTCAATGTTGTGTTTTGCGTTCCAATTCAGGATCGACCATTTCTATCAATACCGTCATGTCTCTTATGATAAATTATGCTATACGATTAAGATTTTCGCTTGGCGCTACCCTCGATACAGTGTCCTATACGGGAAGTGAGATCGAAAGGCAAAAGCAAGTCGTGTATAGGATGTTTGACTTTGCGCTTTAATTTTACCAGTCTCATGCCGCCGGACAGAACTTTATTTGAACAGATTGTGGACTAAAATGAATAATTGCTCTTTGTACCGTTTTCGACATATGCTCCGAGAAGGTAAAACAATACATCTAAGGGCGGCTAGAAAAATCATCATCAAGTATGTACAGTAAGCTTAGAAAAAGCAGCCAGAGCTGCTTTAAAGAACTGTATATCAACAAGTGCCCTTCCTCGGACTGTACGTCTGGCCTTTGTGTAATCAACTGTCAATACACGCAACAGCTAGACCAGCTTCCCGCTTGTGCACCACTCGTCATTCTCATTCTCAACCAAGTAGGCACAAAGAAAATGAAGAAAGCACACAGTTGAGTCGTCCATAGCACGGTTTACCTTGTTACAGTTCAATGTTATGCTTTGCTCTCCAATTTAAGACGGTCACCATTCAGAATCTGCCGTCGCTATTGTACCGCCTCCGGCGGCCTCCATTCAAGATCAGTCAACACAATAAATCTTAAGAAATAAATTATGGCACAAAATCTAGGATTGATTTCGCGTTGTCTTTGGTACAGCCTTTCTTGAAAATGCTGAAGAAACACATTTAAAAGAAAATGAAGCAAAAACAAAGTCGTCAATAGGATGATTCACTTTGTTATAGTTTATAGGCGGCTTCCAACAGGTTCCAACGCTACATACACAAGAAAAGATGATTTAAATAAGATTACAAATTGTGCTTCGCGCTGCCTTTAACATAGCTTCCTATACAAGAAGGTGAGAAAATGCATTTAAGAGTAAATTAAGCAAACTCACAGTCGCCCATAAAACGGTTTAGGTTGTTGCAATCCAATGTTGCGCTTCACGCTCCAATTGAAGGCAGCCTCCGGCGATCAACATCCAGGATCCGTCGCCTTTAGCTATTAACTTTTGTAGGAAATATAAGGATTTGCTTTGCACTGTCTCCAACATAGTCTATCATACGAAAAGTAGAACAGCTCATAGTTCTTCATAAAACGGTTCACAAAAGCTGCAGTTCCCTTGGCGCCCTAATTCGCAGTCGTTTCCGGTGGATACTACCCAGGCCATGCCACCAAAGGCAGCACTACCATAAACATTTTTAGGAAGAATTCTGACGCAAGATCAAGCATTGTAAAGTTCAGTTTTTACCTTTTTAGGACTACGTCATTATCTGGTGATTTTACGTCTTCACTTGACAACCCTGAGAGTAACTAAAATACGAAAAGGCACTGCCGTCTCGATGTTCAAGCTGTCAGTTAATAAATTAATATAGGTGGTGCCTTTTTTTCTTTAGTTTTCTACATCTCTGGTTTAATTAAAGTCAAAACGAGTAAAGATTCAGTTTTATTGCCTTCGATACAGCCTCCCATATTACAGGTGAGAAAATACATTTAAAATAAACGAAGCAAACATCTATAGATCAGGGCACATTGTTACAGTTTCAGTTTAAAACCGCCTACCGTTCTTACTGTGCCGCTCAAGCGGCAACATCATAACACTTATTTCGAAATATGGTATAAGATTAAGAATTCTGCCATAAGAAAAAGTAAGAAAAGTAAGAATGCAAACACGCAGAAAAATTAGTTTGGATTAATGGAAAGGCAATTAAGGGCATTATTCTAATGATTTTCAAATCTCTTTTATCTATAACTGCATTTCTTAGTAGCTATTAAACAAATTACGTAGGAAATTCTAAAATACAGTTACACTACAAAAAGGGGCTAGGAAGCACGACAACAGGCACTAACTATTGATGAATTGGTACAAAAGTATAAGACATCACCTTAAATTGTACCTGTATAGAAAACAATTCGAAGTGTAACCTAGTTATCAATTGTGGTCACATCGAAAACAGTTCTAATATGTTTAATTGATTTTATTTAATTGATCGTCAAAGATATTGTACTCAAAACGGTTGGTCTAACAAAGTAATATGATGTCTCTGTTGGATCTTACTCTTTTCTCCTACAAACATGGTTTTAGAAAACAGAATACAAAGTCTTTTTTATGTCTATATTAGAGGGCGTTTACTGATTTTGCAAGTTGAAGTTGTATCTTCTCAATTTTTGGTTCTTCACGTCATCTGTCTCAAAATTGTTACGCCCTACCTCCAAGCACCACAGGGATCGTCAGGAACTTTAGTTATGCTAGTGAAAGTGCAACCAGAAAAAAATAGCATCATTGCTATATAACCAACCATTTTCTGGTGTTTTCAAAATGGTTCAGAGAAGCAGAGAAGGAAATCATGATAGCTGTTTGTGATCCTAAGCTGGATCAAATAAAGAAAGGTTTTAATTTATACTAAACTTGCCTAAGCTTGACACCTGCAACTTAATAGCAGGAATCTGTAGTTATTGCCTGATTATTAAGATAGTTTTTCTTGTGTGCTACATCTGAAGGTTCTATTAAGCGGCATTGGCAAGGTTTGCTTTTTAGAGAGGAGACAATGTTCTCTGTTTTTTGGGTTACATTCTAGCCATGGGGAAAATCTGCTGTTCCACCATTTACTACAAAATCTCTGCACTGAATTCAGCAATTTAATCTCAAACCATCACAAGAGTTCTCAGTCTTTAGTTAAATTATGAACCCCCTTGGACATTATTGATTCTTTGCGTTAAGAGTGGTGCAAGACAGTGATACAACAAGTAACCAAATGTACTAAAAACAAAAAGAAAAAGAAAAGAGAAATTATAATGAGGACAGATAAACAGGACAGTTGTATTGAAACTGAAGTGACTCGTGCTTCTCTATAGACTGCTTTGCCATCTAACAAGAATTTTGTTGTTTAGTTCATCCACAATTCTAACGAAAGAATTCCTGTATTTACTTAACTATCTAAAATTCTTCAAACAACAGAACAATCTAACCTGATAAAGTCTCATGTTCAGTACGTACAGAAGTCCTTTTTATTCGACTACATTTAATACAAAGTTTTTAAGTTAAGTTTAGTCCGGCTGTTCTCGAGTTATTCTAGGTTAACCACTGCATAATTAATTGTGGGTTTTTTACCTTTTTGAAGAAGTTTTATTATAGTCTAAACGCACAATGCAGTTGCCTTGTTAGATTAGATTAGATTCACAGTATAATCCAGACAAGAGGTTTTGGATGACTGTGTATTTGAAATAAGAAGAAAAATCATGTTTTTTTTAAATTTAGATTTGGATTAAATTTATTTGAACATTCGGTAGATCATTTCCTTGGACGGCCTACAACTAGGTGGAAAATTCAATCAGAAAAAATTAATAAACAATCACTAGATAAACCCATACATCTCGATTGAAACATTTTCTAGAGTCGGCAAATTTTCGACTCGCAAGTCTTGTTTCTAATCTCAAGAATCTCAATTATTCTTTACTATTTAGTATTCAAGATCAATGTATGTAAGAATGCAGGACATTGGCATGTAATAGCGATAGATTTGCAAGAATGTATTTGTAAACATAATAAAAGAAAGCCATTGTCGAAATCCATTATAAAGGGAACTAACCTTAAGAATTCCCGGCTGAAAAAGACATCAAGTCGAAGTATGAAAGCAACCTCTCAGAATTTATTGAAAAAAGATAAGTAGGTATACACACTTTACGTGTAGAAAACCAATAAAACAAGAAGGGACCATAAATTTATCTCGAAATCCAATAAAATAGTTATACGATGCTCAACTGCAATTTCAAACAATCCTTGAAATATGCATTTCGTCACTTTATTCATTATAGTGTCCGTCGCGTCGGCGTTTTTGGTACTTGAAATTTTTCAATTTTGCTGCTGAAATCTAAGAAGCCTTAGGTTATTTGTTTTTCTAAATTCAAATAAATTTATACATAGATTGTAAGAGTTTTAAACAAATTCCTACATTGGGAATTGGATTGTATTCTAGCAATCATCATAGAACAGAGAGAAAGTATAATAGATTCAAACGGAGAGCCAGCAAATTATTTTATGCGAAAGTCTATTTCCTTCTTTCTTTCTTCTTGTTCCCATCCTACACTCATGTTGTGCGGGTTCAGTAAACACGAGTATACAGATATCCTAAAGTTTAAGGCGAGGAAAATACTTCTATTGAGGAAAATTTCTTTGGCAAATTATTCCGCGGTGATTTGACATTGCCTTTCCAAAACGAAGCGATTTTAAAAATCCGATCGGACCCGCTCTAATACAAGACTAACTGAGCCGCGGTGGTTTCGAAGAACTTTATATTGCATACAAAATAAAAAATAAAAAATAAAAATAAGAAGAGAAACGATCTCACAAAGAAATTTAACCTAAACTAGCAGTTTCGCTTCGAAATAGTAACGGGCCTAGAGTGATACCCTGAGACACCCAATCATCTGATATTTTTTAAATTTTATAGAAAGAGATCCTTCAAGCTTTTTATACGTTTTCCAATTTTCCGTTTTATTATAGCCAGACAATCGATCTTATTGAAATAACCAAGGATTTTGTCAAGTACGTTAAAACACAATATTTATGGCTGATATTTATGTTTTAATACATACATTATAGCTTAAGAAAACGTTCGGATTTAAGAGTAGGTAGAACAATTCACTATAGTATTATATTAATGTACATTATACCAACCTTGACTTATTTCCGACTTAATTTTTTTTGTGGACACCTAATGGAAAAAAATATGTATGTGTGTGTAGTATACGGTCTACTATATAAACTGATAGGACATTTAAGATAATTGCTTATTATGTAAAATTAAATCGCCTTTCCCTCAATTATTAATAAATCAATTGTGTTTATCATCATATTGTGTTTTTAAACGTTTTTTTAAGAAACTGACATTCGCTAACAAATTCAGTAATAATAAATAAAATAAATAAACGCAATAATTACTTAATCAACAAAACGAGAATTATGCAATTAAATTTTAAGTCTCTCCATTTTTGATTAATGCACCGTTTACAATTAACTGTGGGGTTTGTAGGCTAATAATAATAATAATAATCGCTTACTGATTAATTCAATTAAATATTAACACTCAGTTATTACTAATGAATTTTTCGCTAAATAAGTTATTAAATTAAAAAATTAAAAATTAAAAAAAATATATTGGCAAAGATGAAAAGACGTCGACGTTTGTAAAGCTCAAAAAGAGAAAGATATACAGGGACATGCTATAACCATCATTTTATGCTAGTATTTGTATCAAATGGAGCCTAAACTCGAGACAAATGACTGTCCCAGCGCCGGATGCAGACTATTTGCCCCGAACTCTACCGGAAACGGCGATAAAAATGCGAAAAAACGCAAATAAAAACATCATTGTCGAGTTTATCATTGGTAATTTTTGTATAGGCAAAATAAAAGTAGTTTGTATAGAGGGTTGTGTCATTTATCAGGTGCTTAATGGCTTGTGAATTTTCGCCGTTTTGTTATACTTTAGTAGAGGGAAAAGTAGTTTATCAATCGTTTTATACGTTAAAGCTTTGTACGATTTGTTATTCTGGAAAGAAATCAAGTTCTTCTTAAACATATTTATTTTATAAGTGTAATAAAGAAAGATAGTAAGGAGGTTTCCTGATTTTCGTTTTGGTGTACTATACAGACTAGCGTTCCTGTTAAATATTTTAGTTTTCCTCTTTATTACAACAATCATCATCTGATAAAGAACGAGAATGTTCATGATATGTATTTCTTGAGAATATTAACATTGGTCTGCGTATAGGTGACAATCAATACTATTATAATAGGTCGCAGTGGAGAACTCTATTTATGAATTTTTGGTAAACCATAATTACTATTAAATCTGTAGCAGGAGAATTTTAGAAATGGGGCGTCTCTTTGTTCCCGTTATGCAGTAGTACTAGAATTAGCCGTACTGCCAAAAAAGAATGATAAAAACTTCTTTAAAAAATTTAGTGCTACATTTATTAAAATCGCTTTTAGTATGTTTATTGGGAGATAGTATCAATATGAAATGAAAAAGATCTTATGTTTGCATATTTTTGAACGAATTGACACCACCTAAATAAATCAAAAAACTTCAAATTTCTCTAATTGACAAACAAAACAAAGTCTAAACGGTTTTCTGACCATCTTTGCTTATAGTTATAAAGAACGGAAAGTAATTCTATATTGCAAGAATTCACTTTTGAAGTCTGAATAAGTACCTTTCAGCAGAAAGAATCAAAGACTTAAGAGATGAACATTTTACTATAGTATCCAGTTTTTAACTTTAGTTTCCAAAGAAAAACCGTAGCATATCATCAAGCATGACGAAGTCTATATTGGAACCAAAAACCAAGCAAGTGTAAGTCTCTGCTCCGTGTAACCAAGGAATTTTAAGATCTAGTATCACTTTGCAACAATTTCGTTATAAAAACATGCAATGCATTCTAATTTCCTTCATCCCTAAAGCAATAAAGGTTAATCAGCCCAAACAAGCTCATACCTTCCTGTCTAGGAATTAACATATGTCAAAAGAAAACGAAAAGTAAGATATAGACAGTCGGAAAAATGAGAAAAAGTTCAAAGTTATTCCCGCGTTTTGCTTTGTCATTCTTGATTTCCAGTAATTGTTAGGAATTAGAATTCTTCCTCAGACTAGATTGGAAATGTTCTTGTTTCAAAAACTTTCGAAAGCTCTGCGACAAGTTGTTTTCCTCAAAGTTTCCTTTTTTAAACTATTAGTCATCTTATCTCTCATCTCTCCGGTAAGAGTAAGTTGGGACTTAAGAATGAGCTCTTTTTCTATACAATAGCAATCAATGAAAATGAGGCAAGCGGAGAGACATTGAGACATGAGTACTGCGATTCCAAGCAAGCACAGTCTAAGACTCCTTATAACACGAGTGTTTAATTTGGGCGTACTGACAACAGAAACTTCTTTCTACAATCGCATTTATAAAATGCCTTTGCTCACATGTAACGTACAATATTTTATTATGTATCTAACCTTCTTAAAGAAATTCCTTTAGTTTCTATCGTTAATGTTAGCTTCTTCATTCATTAACTTTCTGAAACACTTTCACGTGTCACCACCATAAGTCGAATTGTACAAATATCATTACCATATTCTATAAAATAATAACTTGAACTAATTTCATCACTCTGTATAAATCAAGAAAGCAATACAAAGCCTCACATTGCAACCATATTGACCCAGTAGGATCATCTTCAAAGTTTCCTTATTTCTAGCCATTCTATTATTCTGTGTTACACGAGCTTATTTCTATGATTAGTTGCATTTTTACTTGCAGAAAACAAACTAAAACTCTTGCTTGCTAAGCTACACTTTCTCTTGAGGTTTTACGAATATCAATAGCAATAATATTAAAAGTTGGGATACTTGAAGTTTTTAACGCTTTCGGAATTATGACCAACAGCGTCTTCTTACTATTCCAGAAATTGTTTCAGATAAAGACATTCAAAATGTGTGATTTTCTGAATTACAAGAGGTTTGAAACTATATATCGACTTACGGGCTTACGAATCATCGCATGTAAAGCTAAACAGGTACTGAGCGTCTTGATTCGATTTGGTTGGTTTCTCGCGGCGAGTCAGTCATAAATTCTTGAATGGAAACAACTTGTGTTACTTACACATAATAAAATGCTTAGATTCGGCTTTCAGAACGCTTGTTTGTCCAATTTTGTTTATACCCCGAATAAGAAAAACTGACGGTATGCACCACCGATTATTACACCCTAATACAACTTAACCATAAGTTTTGGTAGGTTCAATCTGCTTAACTTAACAACTAAACTAAGTTAAACGGAAATGGTAAATAAATAATGCCTGATTGAAAACACTTATTAGATGCTACTTTCTTCAAAATATCCTCCATTAGCCTCGATGACAAATTCCCAAATTCTGGGCATCCGTGCTACAAGTTTTTAAATTACTCATCTCATAAAAGTTCGATCATGTTCAGATCTGGAATCTAAGGTAGCTGCTCTATATTGTACAGAACCTTCCGTTTTCTTTAGACTTCACATAATTGTTGCAAAGGTGTGCTCTGAATTCTAATTAGGTCTACTACGAGTTTCCCTCAAACCATAACTAAGCCTCCATCATGCCTCATAGTTGGAGTAATGCAAATATTTTTCATGAGTTCACCGTTTAATCGTCTTACAAACAGCTCAGATTTGCATTCGTCTATAAAAAAGACGTTTTTCCATTCGTTGTCTGTCTGCTGTTAATATTTTGAGCAAGATATATTTCTAAATGAAAACTATAATGCTGGATCAGGTCGAATAATCCTAAATGAATGTTGCGAAACTTGCAATCCGGCAAACCTAATCTAAGCTGAATTAAGACGATTCACCGTGAACTATTTTTTAAACCGAATTTACGCAATGTCGGAAAACGAACGAATTACATACGGTTATTTTCCAGCAACACGACAAATTACAAACAATTATTCATTGAGCAACCAAATAAATTACAAGATCTTATTCATCCGGAAGAAATTCTTTACACAATAAGAACAGATACTTCCAGTTTCTAGATATATCTTTGTCATGTTGAATCTGTTGGTTTTGGTTTTGTAGTAGAATTCATGCCTCTATCAAAAGAAGAGTCACAGCTTTACGTGTTCCGACCAATGTCAGTTTTTCTTGAGATTTGCATCAGAAATTAAACAAAACTCCTTTTCGGTTTCAATAAGCTGAGTTCAATGTTTCACGATAGTTTTTTCTGAGCCTGCTAATTTAATTTTATATGTTTTTCAAGTACCTTGATCACTTTTTCTTTTTCCTAATAATTCTTTCCTTAACTTGACTTATTAAACACAAAATCTACCCGAAAAGTTTTCTGAAGTGTTTCTTTTTGGATTATCTGCAAGGATAGCTTATTTGGCACTTCTTGGTCTTCTCATTTTCTATTCTATTGCACGTTGTTCACTAATCGTTTTTATGAAGTGTCTGTATTGATGCCTTTGTACATCAGATCAGGGGAAACTTTAGATTTTACTCTCTTTTGGCTTTAAAATACACTTTTTGATAAAACCTACTTTATTTTTAACTTGAGCACCTGTCTGAAGTAATCGGGAGCACCCGAACAAAAAACCGAAGAGCTTTTGTGCAAAACCAAATCACTCAATTTTAACATATTTTGCGCAAAGTTCTTTCTCTAACACAAAAATCCGTATGGCTAGAATTAACTTAATTAATTGAGCAATAGTAGACTTGTCAACAAGAAGATTAAGAAATTTAAGAAAGTTAAGAAAATCAATGGATTTATCTGGGTTTTCCTGCTGTTGTATCAATTTCTAGAATGTCTCTGGGGTTGAAGATATAAAATGTAAAGTTCCTAAAAAGAATGAAGACTGTTACATCTCAACAATTACGTGACATCTTAAAAGAATTGTTTAGAACATTTGAGTATCTAAGAGTCATAATATCAGGCAATGATTCACAATTTGTTTCTCATACATTCAAGACTTGCTGCAAACAATTTGAGATTGAGCATGTGATATCCCTCCCATACCAACCACGTAGTAATGGGTTAACCGCAAGGTTTACGGGCACGTTTGAAACAAGAATGACAGACAGTAAAATTTCTTTGAGCTATTCAGTAATAAAAAAGTTCCCAGCTCAGATGATGTTTGAAAGTCATCGGATTCATAATATTCTTGTCAATATCATACTATGGTCGGTTTCAGAAAATGCAGAGTTATAACTGAGGAGTGCAAACTCTATAAAAGTGAAAATGAAGTGCAAAAATCAGTTAAAGAAACAGGGTCCTTATGCATCCCTCCTGGGGATCTGGAAGCAAACCTACAATAGATTTTTCAGTGAAAATCGTATTAATATATAAAGAATGCGGCAGGTAAGACAGGTAGGTAAAACTAGAGATCTATGCGTGGTTTGCAGTTAATTGCACGGAAAAATTAATTTGCAAGTAGTAACAACACTTTTGGTTACTAATAGGAAAAAAATTGCGACTGCCTGCTGCAAACTTTTCGTTATACACAACTAAACTATTTTATTAGTACTAACCTAACTTTGGTTAGGGCTAACAGTAAGTCAGTCACAAATTGAATCAGGAAAACAACAACAAAAGTTGGACTTTGCTTGGAAGTACAGTAAAGCACGAAATAAATAAAATTCTTGATGCTAATAATTCTTTTGGTGAAATGTGAAGTCTCAGATGAAAAGTCGATCCTAGTAAGCAAGCATGTAACATTTTTGGTAAAATTACTAAATGGGACGTAGGCAACTTATTTTATACGTTGATTGTAGTAATTTTACTGTACGTAAGTAAATTTGTTTATATCATGTAATTGTGCACAACTAAATGTAACTATAAAGTATGATTATTGCTATAGTAGATTTACTTACTGGAAAGGGTTATTGCACATTCAACACTTCAAAATACAAAATAAAGAACGAGATTTGCTCTACACTGTGTAAATTTGACACAAGCATATAAAAGTGATTAGACAGTACTTTCATCATTGATTAACTTGAATGGAAAGGCTTACTTCTATATTTCTGTTATCGCAGTTATATCCATGATAATTCACCTCTAGTCAAAGTTAATAATAGAAATACCTGTCTCTTTAAGGTATTTAGATCTTATTCAATGGGCAGAGACCGATCATCAATCAAAGTTACTGGACTGGTTAGGAGAGTCTCCTCCTCAGTCAAAGCTTTAATAATAATCATCGCGTACAACACAGAAGAGCAGCGTCTTTAGAAGTCCTTCGGTTTGTCTTCAGCCTTGAGTGAGGCAGTGAGGGAAGCTGAATAAGACTCTTGTCTGGTGGTTGTTGACCAATTCACTAGTTTTCTCCAATCAGAGGACATTCGTTCCTACCTGCCGATCGAGAAAATTATCAAGAAAAAACAGAGATACCATGGTGCTTTTAGAAAGTTGGTAACGTTAACATCTGATGGTGGTAGCTCTTGATTGGGCTGGTTGGTGTGAAGTTGGATTGGTGTCGTGGCGGTTATTGATGTACAGATTCCCGAAGATGCTGAGAGCGGACCTCGATAGTAGACGAAGATAGTTGAATTTCAAGGATGGTGTTGATCTCGATGGTGTTTGGCAGCGGTAGTGGTGTGCAGCAGAAGATGCAAAAGGATTGATGCATAGTAAAGGTGGTAAGGATTGGGTCTTTCTCAAAACCTCAACGCCCGCAGAAAGATTTAGGAGATAAGATTATGGGAAGGATTACCCAGGCGGCGACGGACGGAAGAAGAATTTCAGCAGTTTGGGGTGGTTGGACCTGAGGAGCCTCACGCTCAGGAATCAATGATGGAGTATAAAGGAGTCGCGATTGTTCGGATGAGGCTGAGAACCTGGAATGGATGGGAAACCTGCCGGGTCTCTGACACGACCAATAACGCAGGCTGCCGGCAGGCGAAATACGGGGAACTGCCCTTCGGCTCCCGAATCCAGATAGTGGCGCTCAACCGATAGATGAGTGCGTGCTGCTTACTTTTCCTCTTCGGTGCATCATGGCACAGGCTGGAAACCGAGTCAACCACCTCGCTACGCGCCCGTCGACGGAATGCGAGACCGATCGTCTCATACACCTCTTTTAATAGCATTAAGCATTAGTAATTGAGAGCATGTGCTAATCCAAGTGTAAAATCCACACAGTGGTCTATGGATTCTTTAGATATTTACTTAGTACTTGTAATATTACACTTAGAAACGTAAAATTCACCTTGCTGATTGGGTAAATTACAGGAATTACTGGAGTGTTCTGTAAGTTTACATACGGGACTAAAATTACTTTAAAATATTGAGAAATTTGCATATTTCCACACGTTACTCTAAAAACTGTGTAATTTTTACACTGGTATTTGGGTAATATTACATAGATTTTTTACAGTGTGGAGAACTTGGGCAAACTTGGCCCCTGGAAGCTAATTAACTTTCAAACGGTCATTTAACCAAACAATTTTAATGTTTGAGCTGTAAAATATGAAAACGTGTTTTGCTGTTATATAATTTTGTCCAAAGGCTAAGTTTGCCTAGCCCTGGTTTAGACATAGGATTGAAATTTTAATTTCTCAAATAGAATTTCAAGCACAAAGTTCACCATATGCAATTTCTTTCGAAAAGAACGTTAGTCTTAGGTTGCCACGCATTATCAGCACTGCTCAGCGTATTGTAAAGTTACAGTTCGTTCAAGAAGGATGTAGAAATCACTCATTTATGAATCTCTGTTTTAATCTGCCATCAGAAAATCTAAAACTAATTATAAATTTGGTTTTGATCAAAAATAAACTAACAATGCAAAAATAAAATCTCAACTTGCCCAAGAAACAGCTCAAACGCTTATTTACTCGTATGTGAAGTTCCAGAAATGCTTTTTGATTTCGGATAGTTGCGTGTTGCGTTATCTATCAGTAATAAACCTATTTTGTTGGGGTTTTTTTGCTGTAGTTGATGGTGAAATGAGAGGACGTAAAAGTCTGAATTTTAAAGCCGGTTCCAATTATTACAGGTTGAGAAAGCCCATTAGAGAAGTTTCACACACTGTTTCAAACCTCAAAAGATTCCAGTCGCCAACAGACAAGTTATAAAAAGAACTGAAAACTGTGATCATTTAAAGACAGTCATCATTCAATTTCTAGGTCCCCTCATCATGTCATTTCACCAGATTTCAAGTGTATTTGGTAAATTACTTAAGTTATTTTTTGTGAAACTCAAATGAGTTTATCAAGCCTCTGACAATTTCTTAATGCTGCAGTTCAACATTCTTCATATTTAGCAAAATCAGAAAACCAGAAGGTAATATTTTTCAAAGACCTGCTCCATTAAAGCTCAGCTTAATCATTTTAAAGTTATCATCGTCGCCATAATGTATCACATAATATAAAAAATAAACATAAACAAAAGCCATTGAGACAAAAAGTTGTACCTGTTTCATCTTGATAAGCACTATCACTTTCAATTCGCTACTGGTTCAGGTTAATTTAAATTCAAATTTTTTTTTCCAAAAACTCATATCATCACGTGTAACACAAAAAAAAGCTGCCAGATCAATTTTGTGTAAGTGTATTGAAGAAGAAAAAATTAGCATAAGAAATATTGTCTGCTTTCACACAATTAAATATAAAGGAAGTCTTAAAGTCGGCCAGTCAGCTGTAACACGTAATCTCAAATTGATAATTTATATCGGAATCCTACGCTAAACTGATTGCGCTCTTTAATAAATAACCACTTATATTGGGATATATTTCAGAATTTATTAATGTAGAAATTTAATAATTGGACTTTTTCTTATTACATTAAAATTTTAATTTGATGATTTATGTATCTTTCTGTTGTGAAGTGTTAATAATAAATTGACAAGCAATTTGAGAGCAGAATTTGTCAGAGATATATCATAAGTTATTTGAATTGCGTAAATCGAATATTAGGTAATACAACAGCGATTGGATTTGAAAAATTATTATATTGTTGATAAGTTAGCATTTTAATAAAAGAATACAAATAAAAATTTCGATTAACTCTATGACATCAATTAGCGATTAAACTTTTTGTTCGTTATTAATTGTTGAGGTTATCAGGGCAAATCTTAAACTTTCAAAAATTAAAAGTGCAAAAAATATCTTGGAGAATTTATAGCGATCACTTCTGTCAAGTAATATTTAGGATAAAAAAGTGCAACCCAATTCACTGTAATAACAATATCGTAAACGAAATTACCAATTGGTTTTGCTTAAAAAATATCTTGCAATTCCCAATTAAATATTGATAGACTTTTTGTAATTTTCGTGCTTGTTTGAATGGTATAGCTATTCTAGTTTTTGTTTTCTCAAGAAAAAAAATATTTTCTGCCCCTGAAGTTTATGCACGTATTGTGCCATCCTTCAACAAGTACAACAAGATCAGATTTATAAGGGACCACCTTCTTACACGTAAGTACATTGTTTATAATAAATAAACAAAGATACAATAGAGGAGTCTACCCTCGCGTTATTAATGGCGCTTCGTTTTCTTAACATCATTAACGACATTGATAATGCACCTTTAAAATTAATATTTGTAAACTACCGACGTTTTATAATATAGAGTGAGTGAAGCGATTTAAATCTTTCTATTTGAGATTTGAAGTTATTGCAAAAGTGTCAATAATAATTACCCTGTATATAAAGGAGAGAGTTTCGATTGTCATCTTTATATTGCAGCAATTAAAATACATGAACAAAAACAATGAGCAGTAAACTGAGCAATAAGAAGTATTCATTATAAAAATTCGTATCGATTGTTTATTATCACTAATAGAGCTAAACCTTTATGATACGTTAAGAAATGCTAATTAATATTCGCCATAAACTAATTCAACCTCCACTGGTGTGTATAGCCCGACTCGGTTAATATCATCAGATAACGACAGGCCGTAATAAAGTCGATCCCACTCCGATATACAGACCCGAGACTCCGCAGGCCGTCCCACTCGCCTGATTAATCATACCATTAATAATTTAAATCGAAATCTATTTATCAGCACGATTAAAATAAAATCGCCCGTTTAATTCATCCAAAACTGTCAACTAACAAAAGATTAACTGATTCCCGATTAAAACCTAAGCTCTCGCAGCGTGAGCAGGCGTCGCTCGAAACACGTTAAAGCACAATCGTTCGCAGTTTTACCGTACTCGCTTTGTTCGATTCGATTATTCAGCTTGCACGCAAGTCAAATAAACTATCAATTTCACACTTGAAGAGCGGATTAACATTATGAAAAATGCAGCCGATACAAATGACCATCAGACGCATTGTTGGAACAATTACACAAGGGGAGACTCGAACCGTGATTGGCTTTCGAAACGCGATCGCGGGAACGACACGAACGACGCCATCTTGTTCGCACCGTGGCCTGCTACGCTTTTTTTTCGTAATGTATTTAAATATTCTGTACTACGAACATCTGTTTGACGTTTTATATACATATACATACACATCGTCGAGGCGTGTATTTATGTGCCATGCATTATACCTCTCGGAGCAATAACTATCGCGCAAGGAAGCGCGATTTTATACCTTAAGTTAACTATCGTAATAAACCCTAACGTACACGCAAAATAACATTTATTTTATTGACGTTAATAATGTATGCGTGGAGAGTTTGGCAGATAATTCTATTCAGCGTTTGAACCGGTACCCATCATATTAAATATTTCTGCTCTTATATATTGCCTGAGAATTCCTACCTTTATTTGCATTTATGAATTATTGGATATTACGGTAAAAAATTAGTTTTACCAACGAATAATAAATGCCAGAGAGAAGAAAGATTGATATCAAACGAAACTAGCATTTAAATCAAGTAGGCCACGGGCACACATAATCTTTATTTAGATAATAGATTTCTGTTTTTGTTGGTTTCATTAAACAATCAATAAACACTTAAATCTGGCGTAATTGATTCTAGACCGGAAATGAACGTGAATGTACAAAATCTTCGGCTTTTATTTCTCAGTTTCCTCTATAGTATTTTCGTAAATAGAAAGCAGAAACTAACAGAAACTGAAAGATTTAAAAGACATTCTGGAATGTTTAATTCAGAAACTTAGTTTCAGGAAGTGAAATGGGTTGTACAAGGGGGAAAAGTGATTGCATTAGAAAATGGGCAACCGTCGGAACACATTTGACCTCCAGTCACCTTAGGTTGTTTATATCTTTGTTCTGTCAAAAATCTTCGATAAAACTACTTTAGCAAGCTCAATTCCGTTGTATTCAAGATATACACTTGAACATTAACTAGAGTTATTTCAACAAAATGCGAAACGCTACATCGAATTTGAGATGAATAATGTTCAGATCTGTATAAAATTTATAGAGTTACGACCTGCTCTATTAATTCAATATTGTAAAAACTTAAACTGGAGTAAACCTCTTGTGGGCGCCTGGAAATCATGTCATCCAGGGTAAGGAAGATGGCGGTTTTCCTTGCAGAAGAGAATGTTCAATTCGTATGATCGGATTTTTTTGGCTCGGGAACGATTTAAAGATATAAAAGGTATTTATTGAATAGAATGAGGGATAACACATCTTGAAAACTTTTTCTGCAAAATATTAACTTAAAAACCCCCAAGAAAGGTAATTGACTAATAAAAGGACACATACTAACCACAGAGGAGATAAAGACATTAATGTCTTGTCCAACAAACTGTCTGTTTTTGTTTTTACAAATTTTAGTCACTCGTCTTAAATTATATTTGATAGACTTAACAGCACTTCCTACATGCCATCAAAATGAGGCGATCTACACAGTTAATATAAATCCCCGGACTATCTAAATATACTTTCCACATAAAAGACAACACGGTAGATCCAACAGTCAGAGGGCATGGGAAAAATTGTTGAAATTCTTTTCTAAGATTAAATCAGAATTTGATAGCAGCGACTCTTTCTTGTTACTTACTTTGAGTATTAATTATAAAACAAACGATTTTTAAGTCGGTTAGAATCGGAATATAAAAGGCTGTCGAGATTAAAATATTGCTGGCGCCTTCGTTGGAAATGATGGATTCACACTATGCAAATATTTTAGTTACTGAAGGAACTTTAGAAAGTAGAAATCGAGCCAAATAATTTAGTTTTGACGGTTGAGCTGTAAAATAAGCGAAAATGTTTCTTTGTCATTATACGAGCCAATTTGGCTCGGGAGGGCCAAGTTTTGCAAAGTATGAAGCTGTATATCTTGAGCAATTTATTTTTAAGCCCACAAAGCAAACTAAGAGCTCAATTTTTTTAACTTCAGTAGTATTTCATTAGCCGCATATCATTTTAATATTTGTTTGCGTTGAAAGACTTTGAGATGTCCAAAAATTAAAACAGTAGCAAACGGTCTCGGAAAGATGTGGAGTTAATTACAATGCTGTATTCTTCTGAGTTGTCTATAAGTTCTCAGACCATTGGTTTTGGAAAGGATTTTAAAAAACAAAAGAAGCGTCCTAAGCAAATGAGGTATCTTGTTAAAGCGTCTTTTGCTGAGGTACTGCGGTGTAATGAATGCACAAACCAATGCATTATTATTAAGGTGTCTCGTGACAGACATTCGATATTCCACCAATCTATAGCTTAGATCATTACATGTCGAAGATAAAGAGTGATCATTTTGGCTATTCTCAATATTGAAGGAAATATGGACATTTTTAGTTGTAAACTGAAGAGTACAAAAAACGCAATTTTTCTTATAAAAATTTCTAATTGTGGTGACTCGTTACAATAATTGCTCAGAATGGCTGCCGGTCCTGACCGAGTCTTGTGCCAAAAAGTCTACGTCGACAAGGTTTTGTCGATTTAAATTGAACATGGGGTAGGCACTACAACACCTTGTCAACGTAGACTTTTTGGTACAAACCATTTTGAACAATTTTAGTGAATTAACAACTAAAAATCGCGACTCTTTATTTTTGATTTACATTATACATTGTTGAAATATTGAATGTATGTCATGGGGTATCCCGTACAAGTTTATACATGCAAATCTTACCTATGAAACAGGCGAGTCTTATTAGAGAGGCCTTTTTGGAATACCAACCGCAGTTGATATCTGAGAGACACATTTATATCGAGCATAAAAGGTTGTACAAAATGGAAACAGACAGATCTTCGACGGGTATGTACAGTCAACTCATAGAGTAATGTCGCAAAATGATTTAAATTCTGGTATGTAATGTCAAAATTAATAACAATTTTTGCAATCCATAAATACTAACTTGATAAATTAATCTTGGTTAATGGGTTACTATCTATGAGCTTGCACTACCTACCACCTTTGACGATCTAATGTAATGCTTTAACAAACTAAAATAGACATGAATTTCCAATAAACGTACATTCTGAACGAGAGTGCAGGCTGCATTTCTGGAACAAGAAAGTTTCCGGTTACGCAGTAGTGTGCGCTCAATACAAAGATGCATCCAGGGCTGCCTTTCTCA
>VTPC01090691.1:189447-202678 GCA_011009095.1 Ignelater luminosus
AAAAAAGGGCGTAAATGTGAAGCTCCCCTTCTTGCAATATAGTCTTATTCTTATGAAAGAAAAAACAAAGGCCTATTTTTCGAACAATTGAAAAACAGGGAGAGTTGCCATTTCCCTCCTTCATAATCCTAGAATGTCCTAAGAATTTCTGAAACAAGATATGAAGATTGTAGCCAACCGCGCTGTAGGCTCTAACTTTTCTTGGGCGAGCCCTTTGAGGGTACATTATAAAGTTGTACAGTATACAGGGCGGATTCGCTGAGCGGTATTGTAGAAGTTTTAATAACACACTACAGTAAATTAGTATTTAGGAAATCTTTAGAGAATTTGAATGGAAATTTAATAGATTTATAAAAATCCGACCAATTGTTTATTTTATCCAGATGAGAGATTTTAATAAAAACGGTAAAATTTGAAGAATTAGATTAGGCGTTTAATCTGATCGACAAGGGAGGAGGATATTGTTTGTTGTTATAATTAATCTGAGTGTCAGGTTTGCTCTCGCAATATATAATCTTGTTAAAATAAAAATTTAGAGTGAGTAGGCTCTCCTGTATTATTTGATTGTAGATGAAAACGGATCAAAAATTCAAATATAATCCTTGCATAACACATATGAAATGTTTACATTTCATTAAAATAAGCGAGCAAAATTGTAACCCACACGTTTTCAATTAAAAGTACAAATATTCGAGAATAACGGCGGGACTATTTAAATTCCTAAAATAATAAACGAATTCAGTGCGACCCTTACTTAATCTTTTAATTCGTGTCTCTCAGACTATCCTACATATAGAGTATAATTTAATATTGAAAATAAATGTTAGAGGTTCCAGCAAAAACCCTTAGCGGAATTGCATTAGCCAATTAGACGTGGAAGCTTGTGCATCTCGCTGTTGCCTTTCAAGAGTGCGAGAGAGAAACGACAAATCAACTGAAATTGCCGTTGAAATTATTCTCGATTCAATTTAAACGCTAAAACCCAAAGTTACTTTTCCGTTGTCGTTTTTTACATAATGGTTAAATTGCGTCTGGCGTGGTTGAAATTATTCTTCATCAAGGTTTAAATTAAAATCGTAGCAGTTTAAATCACATCGAGAAACAAACCGGTTCATAATTAACTGAATGTTAACAAGTTCAAAATGAAGTACACGCGATTTAGGGAGGCAGATTTTCAAATATTAAATCCTCAAGAAATATAAGACAAGGAACAGGAGCAGTTATAAATATTATATGCTTTATATATAGCATTAACATCTTACCTGTGTTTCCGTTAATGACAAGGATTGCGCTAGTTGTTTACGTTCAGCTCCAACGACATAGTGATTTTTTTCAAAGGCATGTTCTAATTTTAATAATTGTGACGGACTAAACGCTGTTCTTATCCTCTTTGGTTTTCTGAAAGGTTGGAGAAGGAATCCCGGTATATCCGGACCTGTAACAGAAAAAAAAATGATATTAACCGTTAGTTTCATGATGTACGATTTATTAAATCGCGTAGCTGGTTTATAAATTTTTTTTGAAACTGCATCTAAATATCTCTCGGACGTCTAAAGTTACAACTAATTAAGACACTAAGAATAAATGAGAAAAAATTCTCTCGAAGGCATAGTGTCTATTTTTACTTTATGCATAAGCATAACTATTTTACGAATATTCTATGGAAATTAGTATATTAATTTAATGAATATTACACCTAAATGAGTTAGCCTTTCTAAGTTTGCTATAATAAAATATAAATAATCAGATAATTAGATATTCACATAAGTTTTAAAAAGATATAAACATTTTAAATTTATTATTAATAAATTCTTTAATTGATATGACGTTACAAATTTAATAAATTTCTTTTTGAATATTAGATATATACAGAAAATATATATAAAGATGTTTGAATATTTAAATTTAAAAATATTTTCTTCTTTGCAGGCATTAAAATTTAAGAAAGCAACGCTTCGGTCATAAATAAATCATTTATGTGTGTTCAAAACTGAATGTCAATAAGGTAATTTAAAATATGCGGCGCATAATGAAAATTAGTTATTGTTTCCGTTGCAACCAATCAGATAAAAGAGTTAATGAATGACGTAAATGGGCGGGAATTTAAATTAGCATCAAGGAATTTTGTAAAAATGCTTGATTAAGGTAATTAAACATAAAAAGCTGATTTACTTCATTCGTGTATTACAAAATTAAGAAATTACGTTTATCGTTCTGTAACCGATTTTTTATTGCAAATTAGTTCAGATACTACGTTCAATTTCTGTACAAATTGTACAAACTTTAACCTGTTTAAGATTTTTGTGGTGTGGCAAGCAGTTTTCAACTTACGATTAGTTTGCTTCCAAGAAAACGAATAAAAATAAAATGAATGTCATTGTAAAGCGTAACAAAGCTGGTAAGTACCTGAATTCTGGAAAAGAAGCTGAAAAGAAGAAAAAGAGCCTACGACAGAGATAGAATGATTTTCTTCGCGTATAAGAAAACAGCATGTCGGAGCAACAGTCAGTTGAGAAACCCCACGTTAACCAAGAAGTTATGCCACTTGATATGATGGACTTTTCTACTATTGTCGTCAAATCTGAGATACATTCAGATTGAATTTTAGCTTGTCAGGTTGAAAGAGAGAAGTTGGTATTTTATCGAAGACGACCAAGAGTGAAATCAATGATATTGATACTTTGCACCTTCAAGCTATTTGGATATTACCAAAGTTTTTTTTTTGTTAATAATTATATGGGGCGGCCCACCACTGATTCAATAACTAAAATCTATGTAACGCGAATTTTGTAGGAGAACCTTGCATAACTGCTCAACATGTATATAACTGTTGAAGGAAAAAAAAACTTCTGAACGTTCTACTGTCCTTCGGCGGAAGGAAGAAACTGTCCCCACGAATAGCAAGCTGTGTCGATAATAAATACCCGGCCAACCGACGATTAGGTCCATAATTTCTAGGAGCATATATATCCTTGAGGCACAATTTACGCCAAAGAAATCCTTGACGAATTAAGTGTCAGAGATCTTATGGGACCCTTTTATAGTACCAAGCACAATTAACTTATTCTTAATAATTGTCTAAAAACCGAAATAAGAAATCTACACTTGAAGTCAATCAATCTACGTTAGACTCTCTGGTTGGGTTTAGTTATTCATTGGATATGACATTTCAGACCGTTAGAGGCTTATTAAGATCGTTGAGCATTTTGGGCTCACTGAACTTTCTGTTTTCGTACTTTTGGTTTAAAACAAACAAATTCTCGAACTATCCATAGTATGCGACAGTCAAATCTTGCTTTCAAAGACACAAAAGGAAGAAATTTTCAAAGTTTGGAATGATCCTAAGTATTTTTTAAATCAAAATCCGTCTGTTTTTCAAAAAAACCTTGAATTTCAATTTCTCTGCATCATCATGATAAATAATGTCATCAAACTCTTATCAGATTGTCCAGACGGTTTTTGCTTTGGTTTGGCCTCCGATGCCTCATTTTCTGGAAGAAATATTCAGAAAGCCACTGCACTCTCTTTCTTTGTAAATCTTCTCCTCTATTACAGAGTTAAACATGTTAATTGTTGCCTTTACTCTCTGTAAGTAACTGAAGAAGTAAACTTTTACTTTTATAAGTATTGACTCATCAGATGAGTGAAAGTTTTTTTGTATTGGTATGAAAAGAACTACATTGCTTATACTTAAGTTTTGTATATAAATCTCTTGTAAAAACAAATGCTCATTTTTATTAGGCTGATCCAATAAAACCTTCCTCTAGAAGGATTTTAGTTTCCATTTAGTATCTTTATTGAGTCTGTTAACCAGCCATACTTACAGAAGCGTAACCAAAAATGACCTCACGTATTTGTCTGCAGGTTTGCCTTTTCACACAAATAATCACTTTTTGTAAAACCAAAGGATTTCAAAACTGGGATCACGTCTTGGGTTGAAATCCAATTACATGTTCTGCTGATGATAAAAACAAGAAGTATTAGGTAGCAATGATTTCTAAGGAAAAAGATTTGTAAAACTGTGCAAATTACTTAGCACTATACCATATTTTTTAGTCATCAGGAATAGTTTTGCAGATTGAGAAGATTTTCTTTCTTCCTGTCCGTCTAGAAGTCTTGGCCGAAATATGTGACCAAGGCAAATTGGGTCAAAATAAAGTCCCATCATTGTGCTATGTACTGAGAATTTACATAGAATTAGGTGACTTTTGATCATAATAGTGAAATAAAACGAAAAGTGTTTGAAACAGTCCCTTTGTCAAACGAAAGCTATCTATATATTCAATCATTTTTTAACTATTTACAGCATGCAGACAATTAGATTCTCCCAAGCAGTTTTCACGATTTTACGCAGTTCTTATTTTGGCGTGCACGATTCGCTTCATTTGTCTTCTTGTCTGAAGGTTTATATGTAATTCAGGGCATGATGAAGTGATTACCTCCAATCAATCGCTGCTGGCTTGAAGATATATCATTCTCTTTCAAAATGGTCTCATACAGTTCTTCATTCAATATTCCATCTATAGCACAATGTCTAGTGAACCCTAGAACTGAGGCAACATTTGATATTCAGGGATTTGACAAACAGAAATTCCTCATTTTGAACCAAACATTTCAAATTGTGACTGGACAATCCAATGCGCTTTTAAAATTTACTTTTCACCCCAATCTCGGTGCTGCAACATTCAGTCCAACCTTTCGTCTTTTTTGTCCGTAACACGACAAAGTGAAGCATTACAAAAACGTCCTTTCACGGTGGTGAGCGATTGTTACAACTTGTTTGTTTCAGAACAAATTTCCAGTGTAGATAAACACCTATCTGTTTTGCTAGCGACGACAATGAACTAATCTTTCAATTTCGTGGTTGTTCTAAGCCCTCCTCTTGGTGGTGACTTTTATTGCTGCCTCGACGATGCAAGAAAAGCAAACCTTGGAAACTTTTATCTGTTCTTTGAACCTTCTTAGAGTAAAAATAAGTGTGGCCGCCTTCGGCGACCTCTAGTCAAATCCACCTTTTATTTGGAAGCGAGTGGGGTCTTGCTCTCCATTAACCTTCTTAAGAAAGCTTAATATGACCGCCTTTGGTAGCCCAAGGTTTGACTTTGCTCTCCATATTTTGAAGAAAGCTAAATATAAACACATCTAGGGCTCGGTGACCCAAGATCGGGCATTGCCCTCTATTAATCTTTTTAAGAGAGCTAGATACTATAAAATCCTCCTGATGAAATTTTTGTTTCTAATTGTGAAAACGCTTCGGTATAAAATAATAAATTCTTCTCTTATAAACTATTCTTGCTACAAAACAATATTAATATTATAAAGTACCTAAGCGGCTATTCGTTGATGTTTTCAACTGTTCTGATATAATTAACTTTAAGGATGTATTGGCTAGAATCTCCATGTTTTTATGTTTAGTATCAGACAACTTTTAAAGATGACAAGATCATTTCTTAAAAGCAAAATTCAACTATGTATGATAAAAAGGAAATACGCTCCGTTTATCAAAGTAGTCGATTTTGATCATAAATAAGAGTACCTTTTTCTTTGTTTGTTGGCAATTTTTAAAGAGAATTCTCCAAAAAAACTTTTGACCATCACAGGTAACCTAATAATATGGTCTGATAAAGGGTAAAACTTAACTCTACAACCAGATTTGTTTTCTCTAACAAGGTTAAAAAAAAAGGGATTGAGAATTCTCATAATTTTGGACTTTTTTGATTTTTTTCAATACTATATTGAGGTTCTAGATATCTATCTATCTAGATATAGAGATATCATTCTGAGATAAGTTTCTTTGTCTGTTAGCTATATAATGACATCAATTTTCTGCCCACACTTTCTTGTTCCATTTAGTGGTTTTTATAGGTAAGAATAGGACCCATAACGAAGTAGGAAAGATAAACGCAATCGTTTGCAACACCTTTCTATAGATAATTATGGAGATGTTCCCTTAAGAAGGTTCAAGATAAAAAGGTGAGATTATAATGTGGTAGGGTTTTTTGAGTTGAAAAATATCAATCAGCAATAAAACGTAGCTATATCTGTAAGGGCAGTCTTTACCAAGAGGGACAAAACTAACTTTTAAGATGATAGTTTCTTTCTTTGATTATATCATTAAAAATTCCTCATGGCCAAAATCAATATCTTATCTGATTCTGCCTAAAACTGGCCAAAAGATTCAGCAGTTAGAGATTAAAGTAACTGTTCACACTAGCCCTATCTGAACTTAATGTCTGCTCTCTTTTTACAAAAAAAATGACTTATAGATAAATATTAAAGTAAGATTTCAACGTCGAATTATTCTATCAAAATTGGAAAGTTTCTATTTCGATTATAGAGGTGTTTGGTTTCATAACTAAGTATAGTTTTGCCCTCCCGCAATGTTATATTATGCGCTTTTTACGAAGAATTCCTGAACGTTGAGACTTTTTTATTTTTCTACAACCTATAACTGAAACCAGACTAAGTCTTTTCAATTCTTCACTTTCAACTTCGAAGATATTTTTGATTCAACCCCGCCTAACTAACACTACGAGGGTGGTCTGAAAAGTTTCCGACCTCAACGTGAAGATGGCAGCACTCGTAAATAAAAGCTACTGAATTTCGTTGTTCATCTGTTGACAGTTACTCACCAAAGTTTCAGCCATTTTGGACGCGTAGTTTTTATGTAACAGTCGTTTGAGTGAGCTGATGTGGGTTTTTTTTGTGAAAATGGACAAAATCGAGTATCAAGCTGTCATTAAATATTTGCTTTTGAAAGGCAATACGCCTTCGCAAATAAAAGATGAGTTGGATTCTGTGTATGGGGACTCTGCACCATCATTTACCACAGTGAAATTTTGGGCTGCTGAATTTAAACGTGGCCGTAAGAGCTTGGGAGACGATGAACGTTCGGGACGTCCAAAAACTGCAACTACCGACGAAAACATCGCCAAAGTTCACCAAATGGTGCTAGACGACCGCCGAATTAAAGTGAGAGAGATAGCAGAGGTTATGAACATTTCAAAAGAACGTGTTTGTCACATATTAAATCAACATTTAGGCATGAGAAATCTGTCCGCGCGTTGGGTGCCGCGTTTGCTCACGTTAGACCAAAAACGTGTTCGAATGAATATTTCCAACGCTCTTTTGGCGCAGCTTAGGCGAGATAAATCCGAGTTTTGGCGCCGATTAATTACTATAGATGAAACTTGGATACACCATTATACGCCCGAAACAAAAATACAGTCCAAACAGTGGACTGCAAAGGGGGAACCGGCTCCAAAAAAAGCAAAAACTGTTTTTTCGGCTGGGAAAGTGATGGCGACTGTTTTTTGGGATAGTCATGGAGTTATTTTAATCGATTATCTTCAAAAAGGAAAAACCATTACAGGAGCATACTATGCATCATTACTTGACAAGCTGAAGGCAGAACTTGCGAAAAAAACGGCCACATTTGCAGAAAAAGAAAATCCTGTTTCACCAAGACAACGCACCGTCTCACACCTCAGCGGTTGCCATGGCGAAAATCCACGAATTACGGTTTGAACTGCTTGACCATCCGCCTTACTCACCAGATCTAGCCCCAAGCGACTTCTTTTTGTTCCCTCATCTAAAAATTGCGCTCGTAGGACAAAGATTTTCGTCAAATGAAGAGGCAATCACCTTCGTGAACAATTATTTTGCAGAGAAAAATGCCGAGTATTATTTGGACGGGTTACGGAGATGAGAGCATCGCTGGGAGAAGTGTGTAGAGTTACAAGGAGACTATGTTGAAAAATAAAAAAAAATTTTCAGAAAAAATGTCTTGTATCTTTGTTAGGTCGGAAACTTTTCAGACCACCCTCGTAATATTATCAACAAATAATTTTTGCCCACACTCATCGAAAGAGGACTATTTAAGACGCAGTTACATTTGCGGGCTTCCCTGTGGTGGTTGAGAAAGTTTCAAATAGCCCTTAAGGCCACTGCAAGCAAGAATCAAAAATGAAGATGATGGTGATGGTGCCGGCTGCATTGACCCTGATGGTCTCTACATGATATGTTTTATGCATACAATAAATTAGAAGAGGTCGTTGAGTAATTTTTGCAGACTGCAGCTGGATATTTATAATTTTTTGTTTGTTTATGCTGTTTATCCCCTGAATGGCTACGCCGCCCCTAAGCATCGAGATGGTCGGGGAGGGCGGGGACACTAGAAGACGTTGAGGCAAGCGTAGTAGAAAGACGTCAGTTTTAGCTTTTAGTAAGAGTTTTCGTTCCACAATAATTTTCTAAGTCTAATTCGTCATTTACAAAAAATGGTAATAGTACATAAAACAATTTTTAAAATTTTATTTTTAATAAATTAATTCAAGTTTAGGTTCAAGTCGTTACTTTCGATACACCCACATTTTCTGTTCCACAAACTAATTTTAAACCTATGCAAATTTGTATATTTATTTATTATATGCGTACTAATTTAGGAATGTAACCGCACATAAAATAGAACTAATGAAAAGGCGGTTCTTTTGGTCTCTTTTTAAAATAAAAGAATGATAATTAGGTAGAAAAGAAGTCATTTTAATTTGAAATTAATGAATTAATTAGTTATAGAAAGAAGAAAAAAACTTTTTTAATGGTAAATATTCATGAAAATATAAAAAAGGGTCTTTAATGTGTTTGCTTTTATTTCTAATAAGGATTTTAAATGTTTAATTATGCGTAAATTTTTATTAATGAATAAACAGTATGGATAGTGCTGGTTATATTAGTATATAGCATATTCATGTTAATTAATAAGAATTCTGTAGAATATGCGGTGGATATAATTAAAAAGGAATATGTTGCTTTAAGCAAAACCTATTAACTGCTAAGACAATTAGTATACATGATTTAAATGAAACACATTTCAGGCTGTTTCTAAGGAATCAGAATTAATCTTCACTCTTCTATGGCTAATAGTTGCACCAAATTACGCCTTCAATTTGATTATGTTTCAAAATCAAAATTTGAAGAATTCCAAATTTTGCTAATCTGTTTTACTAATCTTCTGATGTAATTAACAAACAAAGAGCCATTACAAGACGCTTCCTTCAATAGATAATTGCATTAATTTTTTTAGATAATTGTAGAGTGGAAGCAAATCGTTTTTCAAGAAGATTCTCATAAGAACAATCAAAGTATCTAATAATCTTGTACCTACTTGTTTCCTGAAATTACAACACGAATATAGAAAATCATCAACTAACTATTGCAATCCGTATTCTTAACAATTGCATTTCAAATTACGTAACAGCAATTTCTGTGCATAGAACAAATTACAAGGTGTGCTGACTTGTGTTAATACCATTGAAAGAACATTAAAATGCCATTTTGTGAAGAGAATATACAGGCCGCAGGTTAGACGCATACACACGCCGCAAGTGCAATATAACACACTTCTAAATCGATCTCGGCTACAGGGAATATAATTTAAGAAACAATAAGCATATTTCACGAGGGTGTTGGTGTGGTGTTGCGGTGTTGGTGATTTCACAAGTCAATTAGAGTTGTTCGCGTGAGTGCGCGCCATTAGGTGGAGAAACGGGCTCGCGATTCAACTACGATACCCGGCAATGTATTCATTACCTGAGAGCCTGGCCCGCTCAGGAAATATTATATCTCTATATGCCTTATTATTATATTATTACTTAGTTAGAGCGCTTGTTTATTGGATTTTCTCCTGCAGGATGATTTTATATTATTGATTTCGCCTACTCGGGTTTTTTCAGGCAGGAAATATCATGCAGGAAAAAACCTTCGCCACGATTTAGTATAATATTACCTTTTATACTAGGAGTGTGCACGAAATCCCTTCGTTATTTCTTATAGTATGGTTTTCCCCCTTGAAAAACACTTTTGGTAATAAATTTAAAGGCAGGAAAATTATCTCGATGTCACATGTAAGTTCTTTGTCTGATTTCACATTCATAAAATTATTTTAAAGTTATTCAGTGTATTATATTACAAATTTGAATAAACGATTAGAGAATAATTTAAAACAATTTTCGAGAATATTGATTTCACGTTTAAATGTAAAAAATTAAACTTGACATTTTCTCGGTTGTGAAAATAACAATTAAATTGTTTACAAGTATTCTATTATGCAGATTAATTCTATAATTATACCCATTTAACGCTTATATGGCCTTGTAGTAGTTGAATTGACGTTTAAAATAGCAAAAAATGTACATTTTGAATGTAGTACATGAAAGCGTGAGAGATTTTTCTTCTTTTTAAATGTTTACAGAAATATGTTAATATTTAGCATTAGTTATTTTCTCCAGACCTATAAAAAATGTTTTTTTGCGCGTTATGGAAATTCGGATTTCATAAATTTCTTCTTATTTTAAATTTTAAAAATTCACCTCTACATAAAGTTTCAAGCTAAATTATTATCTGGAAACGTTTAGATTTACATATCATAACGCGACATTTATTTTTGTGCAAAAAAGTGATGTATATTTCGTAAGTATAACTGTCTTAAATTATATTTAATGAGAAAAACAAGAGACATTTAGTATATTTAATTAACAAATGCAAAGGAGAGCATTATTAGGAAAAATAGACTCGAATCATCACTTGTAATTAAAGTTTCTCAACAGACAATAACAAGAAAAATGAACAGAAAACAGGATTTAATTATCGGCAAGTAATTAGATTTGGAAAGTAATAGTGGACCAATTTTAATACCCTGAGACACTCCACGATGGTTTGCTGTAAGTTGTAAAAGATCAAATAGACATCCAAAATAGAAATTCAACAAATTGAACATTCAGCTGTTAATAGCCAGTGGGACTTTGTCTGTCGTAAAATGATACACTCGATCCCTTTCCCCACTTACGAAAGATTCAACTACTAGAGATTTATGTGTTTTTCTTGCTTTTGTTTTGAGATTTCAAAGATGTCAATAAAAGAGAGAATTTGTTTCTGGAGACACAATCTATACGTTTTTATCTAGCGCTGTCAGAATTTTCACTTCGCTCCTTTTATTAACTAACCTGCAAATAGAATTCTATAGAAAAAAGACGGTCGAAATTAAAGTGCTTTTCAAAAAAGTTACATTTCCTAGTTCAGTAATTTAATTTCAACTCGACTTTCCTCGTTTTCACAAGGCTTATCCTTACAGCTAGTTCTGCTTCTTGTAATTCTCTAAATAAGTTTTAAACTATGTCCCGTGAAATAAAAAGTGGCATTCTACAAATGTTTAATGATAAAGAATGACAAGCCAGGACTTATTAAAAATCTGTAACGAACTATACATCTTGGAAAAACATGAATGTAAAAATTGCTTGATATTTCAGATTGTTCTGAGCTCTGATATCTAGTGACAGCTAGTGTTTAAAAATAAAAATCATTATAAAAACCTTCAGAACCTTACATACAATTGTTTTAAGTAAATTAAGGAATTTCTTGAATTTTGACTAGCTGTACATAATAGAATTTGGACAGGTAAAAGAACGAATTTTTATCAACTTACTGTACTGATATAATAGTTGAATTGAAACTCGGCAGAGAGAATTCATATCAAACTAAAACACTTTAAAAAACGCCCCAGTAGTTTTTCTTTGTGAAATAAAATCTGAAATCTTCGTTCATATCGGTTCTGCTTGCAATTAGGAATTAGTCTATGATTGGAATTTGTTTGATAACTACATCAATAAATTTTGGTAACATTTCGATATTTCTCACTTGAGTCAATTAGATTTTTGGAGAGATCAGTTTCTATTACGGTCTTTTCAGACCAATCAGTCTTTCGGACCAATCAATCAATGAAGCCGTTCGAATCTGTTGATCCTTTTTGACTTCTTTCAGCTTTATAGAATCAATAGGATCAAGCCAACTAGAATCTGAAATCATACCTAGAACCTTCAACAGTGATTAGTTAAAATTGCCTTAGAATAAAAAAAATGGTGAGAACTTTATTTTACATTTTTAAAGATTTCTTTTAGAAGTTGCAATAGGAGAAGAACAATGTATACACTCATGCAGTGCCCTGAATGCAAAAAAAAACTGATTCTACATGTGTATTACGTGTAAACCGTACTTCAGCTCCCAGTTCGGATTTGATTGGGAAGAAAAAGGGGAAATAAATTAATTTGTGAAGCATTACATTGCTGCAGATACTGATCGAACCAGTTTCAATAAGAACCGGTTGTTGAGAAAAAAGCTTGAAAAGATTCATTTTAAAGATTGCGTTTGTTTATTTTATTTTCACATACAAATTTGAAAGTGGGGAAAAGCCTTTTAAAGATATTTACTTTGCCCGTTTATGAAATTCTTTCTGGAAAAATATCGCTCTTCAAATTTAATTTTAACTAAGTTAAATCTCTAAAGTCAACTTTATTTTTAAATCCAATATTATAAATTACAAATACAACAGAATTATTAATAAAGAGCGTTACAAAATGAGAAACGACAACTTGCGAATTTTATACCTATAGAGCGAAACCACGTCCTACTAATAAATAAAACATGATAATAAGAGGCACCCCAAAATCAGGAAAATATGAAGTTGACACTCGTCAACTTCTTGTTAATATTTTTTTTTCTTTTTGACTCGATCTATTTTTTGGTGTAGACATTTGACAGGCCAGCCCCCCTTTAACCAAACCGTATATATGAATGGCTCTTGAATGCTTTAATTTAATAATAGGGGTTAACAATGCACTTAATCTAGTTTCACGCCCCGATAAAAAGGGACCCATTATTATACAGTTCTCTACTCAACAGACCGTAAATTTTTCAGGAAATAAAAAACGATATTTCTGTTAGTTTATTTTCTATCCATTTTAGTTCTGACTTCTTTTTTTATTTTTGAAAATTCTTATTACCTATAAATATCCAATAACAATCACGGTAATTAATGCGTGCAATATTTCTAATAGGATAATTGCAAATTCTTGTTATAAAAACTGTTCATTATACATACTTACAAGAATTGCTTACCAGAATTAGCATAAAAGAACGTTCTGTAGTCTTTATGCAATGCATGTGTGTGTGTGTGTAGAGCAACTGCATTCTTTATATGCAAAGCAGTTTAACACGAAAGGTAACTCCAAACAAATAGCTACAAATTGTTTTCCAAGCTCTTACATCTTTATATACTTTCAGGTTTTGTACTTTAATCTGTTTCGCTTGGGAACATTGAATAATTAGTAAAGTTTGCGTATGTGCGGGCACGTTTTTTTTTTATTTCGTTACATTTTATAATTTTTCTTTCTGGTGTATA
>VTPC01090691.1:203078-258449 GCA_011009095.1 Ignelater luminosus
TTTTTTTTTATTTCGTTACATTTTATAATTTTTCTTTCTGGTGTATAATTTATGCTATAAAATATTCTTTACACGAACACCTTGTGTTTAATTGATTAACTCTAGGTGGAAGCAGTTAGACGTCAAACGATTTTATTCATCGTGACTGTTTTAAGAATGAAAAGAAAATCAAAATAAGAAAATCGTAAATGGTAAATTTTGGTAAATGCTTCCTGCAAGGAACCAAAAACGAGATACTTAAGCTATCGATGAACTTAACCTGGTATTCTATACAATTGATCAGGTTTCAGTAAGAAGGTTTTCTTTCACTTAGGCAGACAATGTTCTACACGGTACTTTAATAGAAAGGTCAAGTTCATTCAATTCTCTGTATATGAAGTGTATGCTAAGGTCACCGAATACAAAGAAACTATTAGCGTAATAGCAAAAAGCAAGTGACTTTGAAACTTATTTTCAGTTAGTTAGAATTCTCCTACATGTGGTAGCTGCTAAGGAATAAATTCATTAGAATTTTATTTTCCTATTTATGTTGAAAAATCAGTGACCCAGTAGATCAATTTGGGACACCTTAAGAAATATCTTACTTGCCTATAGGTAACTTGCTCAATCAAACTTAATACCTAATAGTGTTTTAATTAGATCATAGGTCTATCCATCCTAAAGCAATTTTGAGATTCTTCATTAAACATGGAGTTTGGTGGCATTTATACCAAGCGTTCAGCATCAAGCTCTACCTGAAAGACACTGTCGGAGTTTAATAGACCTCGTTATTTTAGACTAATTTATATTGGTTTTACTTTGGGGGCACTTTATGGACATCTATACACTCTGATTTCCCTTCCTCCACACTCTGTTTGTTTTCTCGAAACTGATACATACGTGCATATTCCTTAACTTATTTTAATGCCAAAGTAATACAAACAACGATGAACCTAGACAAAACAGCTATTTTGATTTAGTTAGCAAGAGTATACAGTGCCTATTTTCTAAATAGGAAGAAGAAAGTGTTTGACAGAACAAGATTATCTTAACAGTTTGCCTGGGCAAAACTTTTTGATTTTCTTAAGCATTCCTCCAGGTGAATCCACCTTTTGCCTTCCTTTTTTAATAGTTATCTCTCACATAGTAGAGACTTTTATCCAAAATCATCATCTACCGTCCCGTCCAAGAGCTTTCAAACCCTATACCAAAGGCAGAGAAGGTTTTGATTTTATTGTTGTGGAATTAGCGAGACTCCCTAGGATTTAATAGAAATAAATAAAAATTCTAAAATTGGTTATTTCGTTTACAAAGCTTGTCATTATGTATTAAAAAAATTTCACAGCATACTATATTCATTTAGACAATGAACACTTTGAAACTACAGCAATATATATATATATTTCCTAGTTTTCGGGTTCTTCAAATCGCTACGAACAATACGGTAAGACTAACTTATCGGCGTTAAAGGAAACAGTATTTGCTAAGGCATAAACAGATAAAAGAATTCATTTATGTAAGAGTTACATTTCACGTAGATTAAGCTGTTTTTAGTAAAGAAATTTGATTTATCGAAGGAATAGATCGGAGACTTTTATTTTTTAGCGAAAACATTCCCAATTATGTCAATATATGTAAGTATTCCAAAGCTATAACAATAAGTCTTGCTATATAACTTTTAAATCTAAAGACTAACTGGAAAAAATTATTGACCAGTTAATGTTTATGAAGCCTAATGTTTACAGATAAAACTTATTTAAGTTGATTATTTTTCTGCTGCCCAAACTGACATATCGTTGGCTTCATATGAAAAGTGCATAAATCCAAAATTTGAATAAAATGAGATCTTAATGCCTTCTAATTTTGAGTTACCTTTTCCACAGATTAAATTCAAAAACATTGCGTAAAATTAATAGATGACGCCGAAATAGCGCAAATAAAATGATGCACAAGTCCACTAGCATTGACAGTTTAAAGCAGTTTTCTCCTTTTCCTGCTAAAGCAGGTTTTTGGAACTTGCACTCTTCATGTGAAGCCAACGATATGGAAAAAGTTGTAGAGGTATTTTGACACCACACCATACCAAAGGCTTTAGAGAAGCAAAGCAAGAAATATAAAAGAAAACTAACGGCATGAAGAAGAATCAACAATGGAAAAGATAAAAAAATATAAGAGCAGCTTGTACTTCAACACCTAAAGTGCCGCCATAGATTTGGATGGATGAACACGGTATTTATAAAAAGAAGTATTTTTCTTATTTTTCCAATTATCAATATTACGGTTAACCACAGACAATGTACGTTTCTTCTATAAAGGCCACGGTAGACAACTGTTGTTCACCAAGTCTGTACCAGCCTGACTTTATACCGATCTGTATGTAGGTTTTTATCAATCAATAACAAAAAGTCATAAAAGCCCTTTTTCAGGCATAGCAATTTTTGATGGTTCTTGTTTATATGATTTCCATGGAGCCCAATAAAAACCTTGTACCGTCTCTCCTTCCTTCATGGAAGAAGGGAGACGCAGGTCAAAAAACCCTAAGGACCTTGGTGATTGAAATCAAGGAATCTAAGGAGAGAGATCATTTTTGGGGACATCCTGCCATTGTCCTGAGTTGGCCAAAGTTGAGTTTGGTTTCATAGGAGAGCTAAAGGGGTGGTTGAGGTGGAGGTGGTTTAACTGTCAAGAATAAATTTCTCCAAGTGGGCTCAGTAGAGACGCTGAGGAGTTTTCAGATCTAGACAAAAAGAATTGTAGAGTGAAAACGAGAAGAGTAGGATGAAATTTGCCATGTGTACTTACGAGTATTTTACTTAGAAGTAATTCTCCTGAAGGCAATACTTTGCATATGCATAGTGCTAGTACCCGCTGATGACATACCAAAGATCCACACTCTTGCACGTTGTGCTAAGAGCGTCATAGTGGAGAATGATTTACAGTTTTCAACCATATTTCATTAAGTTTCTAACGAAAAATAAAGACATTTTTGGTAAGAAAACTTTTTTTTGTAAAGTAAGCGAGAAAAGTGCTGGGAGCTGTGTGTTGCCCACCGCGACTATTAGGTACTGATTTTTTCCCTGGTGGACAACTTATACCCACTGCGGCACTTTAGGTGTTAATTATTCAGAAACGGGATGCAACGGCACCAACAATTCTTTGAAATTTAAGGTCATGCTGGTAGTGCTGATATTATGGCTGGTATTCTTCGACGATTCCTGCGTGAAAATAGTGTGGATTTAGTAGCTGTTTTGCTTCTCTTCAGGCTGATGGATTCGACTTGAAGGTGTTGATGATAGCCCAGAAGAATTTGTAGATGGTGGTACAGATGGGAGGTTGTCGATAGGGATTCTTGATGATGATAATGAATGACTTGTTGGTTTAATTGTAAAACGTCACTATGGGATAAAGTGTTGATGTCTGCCAGCTGAGTTGAAGCTGTGCTATTCAACAAACACGGGAAGTCGATTGGAGAGCGTATTTCCGTTTGCGTGCACCGCACATGCACTCTTCTTTTCTGTAGCACACATGGTTTTGGAAAAGCGATGCGCAAAAATAATCCTTCGTTTACACGTCGATTACAAAATTTGCTAACTATTGCTTCACACTAGGGTTGGTAAAGTTGGAAAGCATTTAGCGCATCTCCAGTGTATTAAAATGATGGTTTGCTTTAAACGAATAAAATTGCTACATTATAATGTCAACGTTAATTTATTTCCATTTTATCGGGTTTTTTTTTATTTCGTTTTATAATCCTCAGAACCCGAAGATAACACGGCTCATTAACTACATGGGAATTGCATAAAGCGTTTGTTACTCTACTGTGCTTGTCACAAAGAGAACTTTTCCAGATGAATATTTGCACCTTTCTATACTTTTTCAAGCTCAAATTGGGACTTGATTGATCTCAACAATCTGAATTCAATATCAAGTTGATTGGTCTCAATTTGAAGCTGGCTTATCTCAATTTAAAGTTGATTGGTCCCTATTTGAACTTGGAAAGGTACAGAAGTCAATCTTTTAGGGATAAGGGAAGACTAACGGCATTAAATCAAGTTTGAATAAGAGTAAAAAAAAGACTAAAGAATTTTAAATTTCCTTAACGCTTAACAGAATCTGTTTTTTAGACTGAGTACATGTACTTTTTTCATGGCGGTTCACAACTTCTTTTAGCGAGTATTCGCGAAACCTTATGATCCATACCAGATAATTTAGCTAAACAGATGGTCAGAGATTCTATTATAAGCTTCAGGGCATTCTAATCCCAACATGGATAATCAACGGGTTGCTCGACTACCCATTGATGTCGTTGGTGTTGATTACACTGATCCATTTGTAATAAAGGATTGTAAAGATTGCGGTTGTAAAAAATTCAGTCTACGAATGTATTCATTAGAGAGGGCAGTGTGATGATTCATCGACCGACGCAGAGCAACAAAATTGTTCAATCGAGTTAATTTTGCAAATCATGGACTATATGTTTAGACCCCATTGCCAATCTCACATTGCCTTCTCTAACTATCAGAGCTTTACGTAAATTTACTTAGTATTTACTATTTTCCAGAGGAGCATTTTTGACAACTTCTTGGTATCTTCTAAGCTTTCAGCAAACTTCTTTGGAAGAACCTTCCTGTTAACTTCAGAATATCAAGTTGATTTGAGAAAACTCAACTGTTCCTCCTACTATATTGCTGTATATATCGTTTACATCTTTCTGAGAAATCAAATCCAAGAAATTTCTTTATCTTTTCGGCATCCTACATGAATGGAGTTTCTCTTCTACTACAACCATCAATGATAAGCATATTTTATGGTGTTTAAGCTGCCAGTAGACCTTGTTGCTTATCATTTATGTATTTAGCCGTTCCGGTTCAAATCATATAATTAGAAGAGAAAATCAGCAATTTGATCATTATACAAAAGATCGAGATTATGTAATATAAAAAAAATCATTTGGAACTTTAATAATAAGTGATAAGAACTGAATAAAACCTAGAGACTCAATCTTGGATATTCTATCTCAGGTTCTTCTATATTTTGCTCTATTTCACGCAATTTTCACTTTCAATTGTCCCAGTTTATTACTCCAGATATCTGAAGATCGGATACTGCAAAGATTTTTTATTTAACTCCACGGAAATTGTTGTGATCATTTTTCGTTTGCTTAAATAAACATAATAGGTTTGTATATATGGTAAACTCAAATTTGTAAATCGTAGCAATTGGCTGTTTTTCTGCTTTAAAACACAAGAATTTCTTTTACAGTCTTGTATTTCCGATTCAGTGATAGTATTAGTTTTGTTATTATTATTTAAAAAAAATTTATTACTTTCAGTTAACAAACAAGAATTTTAAACAGTAATTTGGTAAGTTCTTAGTTCTGTATGCTTTTCCTTTTTTGTATAAATACAGTAGCGCTTCAGTAACCCGAGATGTTTGCATAAGTGTGATTAATAAGGCATTAATAAAATTTAGAAAAAAATTCTCAAGGTTATCCCATATGTTTTTGTTTTATTTCATTTAATGATAGTTTTCACCTACGAATCCTTTTTATTACTAGTATGATCATTTTCGAAACGTCAAACAGTATAATTTGTGACGGTTTTTAACCGAGATAATTGCAGTTTAGCTTCTATCCCTTTGTTTAAACAGTAACAATTTTAAATTGTAAAGGCATTAAAAATACGTTACGTAAATTTGTATTAATTTTTTTAAATTTTATATACTTTCGTGTGCTCACACTTTTAAATTGACGTAAGTACTATATACAAGTAGTTAAGCTAATTTAAACTTTATGAATATTATTTTTTGCGCAATTTTCCAATTCAATCGCCGATATAATTGAACTATTAATTCACGTTAAACGGAAGTGATTAAGACAATAAAATTGAAATTATCAATAATTACTATTTGTAATACCACGTTTGAAGTGAACCCCCTCTCGCACTAAATAGGCTGTAAAATTATTATTATTACTACCTAGAAATTTGAATTCGTTTTCGTAACTAAATGCTGTCTTCCTGTATTTTATAACTGGTTAATTTTAATATGCACTTAAATTCTCTGCAGAGTGCATTCGAAGACTGGTTGGCTTGCATGTTGATGTGTTGTACGGCTATTAGCATGACGATTTCTAAGTTAAATTAGCGATGTTTGTATTCACCGTATTAGCGCAAATGGATTTTATTAGTAGGCCACAGTACATGCTGTCCTTGTGCAAAATTACATAAAGCACGTAATTATACAAATTAAAATAATAAAAAAAGTTTTCGCAGTGTTAGACGATTTATATTCGATTTGCATCGGCTTTTGGCATTTAACACAATCGCTTTGGTGTTTATGCCAAAAGAAGAACATTAACTTGTGTTAACGGCTCTTCGTTATAAGAATTTTAATGCAATAAAATCATCACTAAAGTTATAGGTAAAATCTGTACTTGCTTTGAATACTAAATCAGAATTTTATTAGTTCTTTCGACATTAATATTTGTAGTGGTATGGCAAATAGTCGTCTTCTAACGGTGAGCGAACTTCCAAGTATCTCCTTATATAGATTATTTTGATAATTATGTTTCCATACTTGAAATATATATTTCAAAATGAGATACGTCTAAATTAATTGAACTTAATTGACCATGAAGTCTATAAAAACAAATGGCCCAAACGAAAAGTAAAAATACCAATGCATACATACGGTTGCAATTAATTTAAATTAATAACACCCATACGAATCCTAAATATTGCTTGCACTCTAACTACAACTAATTAGATTTTAAATTCCTACTTCAAATCAAGATTCGATTTTACAATCTGAACGTATTAATTACTACAAATTTAATTAATTACATACAAATCTTAACGAATTATGTGTATGGCAATATGTTTTGGAAGTATAACTTGAGTAAGATGTGAGCAAATTGATATCGCACTTTTTGCAACAAGGAGAAGCACCGTAAAATGAATGCTTGAAGAAGCAACAACCAAAGAAAAATTAAGACTGGCCTCAATTTAAAATAGAATTATTTTCAATTAAAACCAATGTTCAATAGATTTGCAAGATACTAATAAACATATCGGAGTTTTGAGATCAAAATAGAATCGAACCGGTTGGTCGTGTTTCTACTATTATTATTGTTCTTCAGGCTGTTTCATAAGACCGCTTCAAAACTACTTAAACCCCCTACAAGAATGCTTTCAAGAACGTTCTAGAAGCGTGATACGTAACTATGTTTGAATCAAAAACCAAGTAAAAAGAAATTTATAGCTGAAGTCCATAATAAACAATATGATAAAAAGCTAAAAAATCAAAATAAAGTACTTAACGATTATTACCAAGCAAGAGTCAAAGTTAAGAAGATTAACTATTAAAAAAATATATGGAATGGATGCCAAAAACGTAAATGGTTCAACCTAGATAAATCTAGCAACCAGATGTATAGTAAAAAATTAAAATAGGGATGACCATAAAGGCAGGACCAGATCCTTAAAGTCTTACAGAGTTTCAAAACAGAATGAACAGCAATATGGAAAAAACAGATGCAAAAATAAAAAAATGCCCCACAAATGTGATTGACAATTCAAGAATAGAAGTTGTACCATATTATATGTGTATTGGCATGACCTTACGGTTATTCAAAGAAAGCTACAGCAAAATGCAGTTTGAAAAGAAGTATGCAATGAAAAACGACAGAAACCAGAATTGGTAACTACAGTAAGGTCAAAGACTCAATTGATATTTATTCTTTAATGAGCTTGTGAGTTAGCTTCTTAAACATCCCCAAAAAAAATCTTTACTGGCTACAAACCTCGATACCAATAAGATTTTAAGTTCTAAACTGTCTCATTAATAGATAATTAATTTTTGAACGATTGATTGATTAAAGGAAATCCATCAGGAGCTAGGTATGATGGTCAGAAGAACCTTATTCAAAAACATTACCACCACCAAAGCCATGCTTGCTTTCGCCATTAAGTTTGGTCAATTTTTTCGGTCCAAACACTTTGTTCCTCAATTCTTAGATAAACACGTCTTTATCAACTGACATGCCTCAATACTTTTCGTAACTAGAAAATGGCAAACTAACAAAACATACAAAACCATGCATCGCGGCTTCAGATGAATGGAGTAGCTCTGAGAAATACTGTTTCGTCTATTTTTCCGCTGCTTCCGCCTCCTGGATATCCCGCCAGACTGCTAAACAAGAGTTCATGAAGGACAACATCAAGATTGTCATAAACGCCATGTCACTCCCACTTTTGCCGTTAGTTTTGGTCAAGCTTATTAACTTTGATCCTCAGTTCTTACATCAACTCGACTTCATCATTACAGTCAGTCTTTCCTCATCAGCTCTAAAAGGTGCGGTTTCATTTATTTCTTCCTTCTCCGCTGCTCGCGATACCCAGATATTGTCAGCAAGAATCTACAGAAAAGTTTATTAAGGGCTAGATTAGTACTATAGTGACCAAAAGAGCTTCAGCCAAAAACATCGACATCGCTAAAACTTTCCAACCCAAACACGTTCATCTTCAATTCTGACACCAACGCGTTTCCATTATCACAACATGCAGTCACACTGTTTACTATCAGAAGATAAAAAAGTAAGATTATGCAACATCACCGCGATATCACCTTTGCTGAATGATGTGGCTTTGAGAATCATTGTTTCGCCTATTTATTTTTCTTCCTCGCTGTTGCCGGTTCTTATAATTCTAACAATTTTAACAATTACTGCGATATCAACCTTTTTAGCTCTGCATACGAATTAATAGTTAACGCATATTATACTAAAATCGGCAAACCAATGCAGTAATAAAAGTGCGTGATCAATGCAAGCTTTTTCAATTGGCTGAAAAACACGTGCTTGAAGCCGGTTTCACACACGGAAGTGTGAACATCCACTGAGCAGTGCATTATTATATACCGATATATACAGAAACCAACATAAACTAGAATCTTACTTATTTTAAATTTGGCGGGTAGTCTATTCAGATTTGCTAGTGTAAATTGGACGTCGACTCAGATGAGTACTAGCGCATACTGTCCATGCAACTTTCACGTAATCACTGCATTGGTTCGCCGATTTTAGTATAGGATTTTTAAAAGAAATAAATTATAATGGTGGGTTGCAGAATCTCAATCGGATCAGGAATAAAGAGCTTCGTGAGAACACTGCGCTGGCTTTTCTTATTTTTTTTTCGAATCGATATGTGGACAAACAAAGTGAGAATATTTGTCACTAAGATATATTCAGGAGAAAAAAGCGTCCTGTTAGCCGTTTGGTTAATTCTCGCCCAACTTTTGCAGCAATCAACTTTTTCGCTAAAATCCTGTCCAATTTTGGTGAAGTCATCGTCCATTGATTGTTCCTCAGCTGCTAAATTTAAGCATCCTTGTCCATGCCAATCAAAGGACATGTTTGAGCACCGCGGTCGAGCTGCATTGTTTTCCACAACTCATTTTGCAGTTAGCGAAAATCATCAACCAACAGACGGCACTAGATTTTGTCAAAATAGCAAAAAAGAGGGTACAGACGATGTTGCCAGATTTGAAGATTTTAAAAGGTTTATTACTGTCTTCAATCATAGGATTGCAATTCAAGAATAGAAATCAAAGTTCGTGTCTCTTTGGTATAAAGAGGCGATAAAATGTTCCAAGTCTCCTCTGCGTGGGCAACATATCTTGTTCTCTCCATTAATCAATTTGATGAAATACTGTATAGGAATGATTTGTAAAGCAGAAGATATAGGCGACAGTCTTTATAGAATCATAACAGAACAAAATCCTAAATTAAAGACCATTCAAGCAATGCTTTATGAGACAACTTTCCAAAACAAGTACAACGCAAGACCAAGCAATACGGGAGGGGTAGATGAACGGATTTCGGCTAAGTGAGCGATAGATGTGCGTTTCTTATCAACTCCCTGTGATTATTCTTTTTATTCTTTGCAATAATCTCATTCAAAAAGGTATCCAATGTCTCCTAGTCCGAATATCCTCGCGAATTATTATTATTGTTGCCGCCAATTTGATTGCGCTGCTCAGCTATATTTTTCAACTGCCATAAACAAAGATACTTAGATTCAGAGATAGAAAAAGAACTAACGGAAGATGACCCGATTAGCAAATAAAACTAAAAGTAAGATTTTAGTGGAATGAGTCCACGGGGGAAATCACTTAAGAAGAAGACTCTGAGTCTTACCCCATGAACAGTGTGAAAATGAGCTCAAATTACAAAAAGCACTTTTGCGAGAAAAAAAACATAAAATCAGTAGAAATCGTGTGTAAAGAAATAAATGCGCCTTGCAGAAGAGGTTCTGCCCTACAGTTTTCTTCTTAATCAGTCGGTTTTGCAATATTTGCCTTGAAAACCGCGTTAAGATTAATTTTTGGACATGCGCCCTTAAATTACTCCCACCTTTGAAAAGTCAAAAGGTCTGTACGATATTTTGCAATGACAAATGTTTACCACCCCATTTGCTTTTTCCGCCCGAAAAAATTGGTTATAACTAATAAGAAATATTTCTTATAAAAAAACTTTCAGTTCCGTTTCGTTTATGGCTTGGAACTAAATTATCTAGGTAAAAGCAATAGAAATGGGCTTCTTAAAACATTTAGCAAACTATCGGTTTTAAAAAACAGGAAGAAATAGAAGTACTCTCAACATTAATAAATTATGATATTAAATTGAATAATTTAAGACAAATTATTTTTGATTTATAAGAAATTTGAGTTTTAGGTCAATGGCAGCGCACTTGTGCAATTGCAGCACATCTGAATATTACTAAAATAATAAAAAGTTAATATTATCGCTCATTATATGAGCTGTTATGGCTAGGGGTTGTTTGGTAGTAAACACTACATAATAACTCCAATAGATACGTGACCATCAAGTTATACTCACTTCTTCAGTTTTCCTTTTATGTAATAACTGATTTGTAGAATGTCATACATTCAAGTATCTCAGAGGCTACATAAGTTGATGAGATAAAATTTTCTGTAGAAGTATTGCCATAAGAGATCTGCCATTTTATAAAATCTCATAATTGATAATTTTGCCAAAAGCAGAAATGATGAGGGAACAATTCACTACTTTAAACAATAAATGGCATGTGACGAAGAAAGCCAATGATTCTCGGTATGTTTATCTTGCTGTAGTTGAAACTTGACATATGATTTGTTGAAGTGAATGTTAAATTGATTTCAAAATGGACGGAATTCCATTTGTTTTCAGTGGTTAAACGTTCACCTTTAAAAGAAGCGTGCCCTTTTCCTTCTTCACCTTCACATCTGGCAAAGGCAGCAGTTGGAAGATTTTATTCTTTACAGCAACACTTCTACAAAAAATTTCACTTCAACAACTTGCGCAGTTTTTGTGACACTTGAAAATAGCAAAAACGGTGTAAACGACAGAGTAAGAACTTTCCTGAAAACATGAGAACAAACAAATTTCTAAAAAGAAGACTGAGGGAAGTATAATTCGATGACCAAGTACTGTATAAACTGTTATTCGCAAAGGTTCAAAGAATGAAATTTTGACAACCAGAGAATCCTTTTTTGGCATTTTTCATCATAATTATGTCATGCGATCTTTAGGATTGAAATCTGTGTATCAAGATATTGAGAAAGTCAGCACAAAAAAGCAGTTTCTTAGCTCTCCCACCATAGCTGAAAAGACTATTTTGTTGAAAGTACACAAGTTTTGCCATAAACCTTATTAACACTAAATCTAAATATTCTTCATCTTCTCTTTATAGATTAAAACTCATAATAAATCATTAATTTAGAATAAATAGTCTTGCAACTTTTTGATTTGTTTTGGGAGTCCTCACAAAAGTACTGGTTGTTAAGTTTAAGTCTTCTCAATCATAAGAATGATCTCGTTCCCTGCTCTCACTTCTATGGTGCAGCTACACCAGGGCCCATAAAAGCCAAAAAGAAACTAATTTTTTGTGTCTTTCTTTCAAGGATGTTTGAGAAGATGAGATACCTATTCAAAGATTATCTTGCACAGATTGAGAATTTTATATTCATAAGATCATAGTACACTACTGATTTAGTTGTGTTTATCTTACCAGCTGTTCTGCCCAGTGAGTAGAATGGTTAACTTACGAGCTTAGCAGTTTGGGTTTTATATCTGGTAGAAATGCGCAGAATTTAAAAAATTACAATCCGTCAAGTTTTACTACTTGATCGTAATAATCTGAGAAATGGAGATTATCTGGATTCGCAGTTGGAGAATTTTGCAGTTCCAGTGCTTCGGAATCTACGTAAAATTATAATTCTATTTGTCTAAATTCTAAAGCCTCTCACCTAGAATTGTTTTAATTATCACAGTATGGTTTACGTTCTATACCTATTAACTACGTTGAGGTTTTTAAGGTCAATGTACGTTTTTTGAAGAAAGCCAAGAAAATACAACATAGGTAATGACAATTGCATCAGGATAACGTTATTTTCACGTATTGTGCTTGGTTAAAGTGATATCTTTTAAAGCAGAATGATGTTGCTTGTGTTCTTCATCCTTCTTACAGGATTGAGAGGGTCTCTTGCCATCGTTTCTTTGATCTTACTACCAAGAAGCAGAAGGAATACTACTCTATTGATACTCTAATTGAGAAATTTATTTTTTGAAAATAATTATTCTCGTAACAACTGTCCCTTTTCTGAATGAGCAGGTCTAAAAGTTCATCTGTGAATATCACGCATAAAACATTTAAGAGCCCGTACTTATGTAAATAGTTGAAGACCTTATGTAAGAAAGGGGCTGAGTGCCGAAAATTTAGTTTTTATGATTTTGCGGTAGAAAGGTGTTATATACCATCGAGAATTATTATTCTTAGCCCATTTGATAAATATATCAAATGGGCTAAGTACCAAATACATTAAAAAGGTTGGAATTGCGGAATATAGATGGCTCATCTGGTAAGTAGGATTCCTGTTATGTTAGAAAGATGCGAAGTACCATCTCTAACGTTAATATTTTTAACAAATATGCAATTTAATCTGCACGTGCTGTTTGTTTATTAGCTTATTAGGTATATATAGCTTTGTTTGTGGAGTTTTATTATTTATAAGTTAGTCGGAACCTTAAAACTTAAATGCTACCAGAAAAAAAGAAACCAAATGAAATTGTAAGTTTAGCAGTATTTGCTGTTGATTTATGTCACTTAGAGTTACGTCTAGTATTTTTAGGCTACTTTCAAACTGATATCGTATGAATTCAAACTACAGCTCTTTACCATTTTCACCAACAAACAGATGAATGTCAAGAAACCTACGTCACGGAGTTCATTCATATGAGTAATATAAAACGCCCAAGATATGGTATGTATGTAGAATCAAGAAATAGTCGTAGACAATGCATTGCATGGTTCAATGTTCCCAATAGAAAAAGCAACATTGTACAAGTCTGCAATGGTACATTTATGGTCATATTTGCTGTTACCCGTAAAAGGATTGAAACCTTGATTAATAAAAAGAAAATGGGAGAAACTAATTTCCAGAACCGCGCCATTAAAATTTGGTAGAGGTGATAGAGATATAGTAAGAAGTTATATCCAGTCAATACCAAAAGATATCAGCCATTATTCGTACTTAAGCTCAGCCTTAAATATATGTTGACTATACAGGGTTTTTAAAGGCAGATATTCAGCAAGTCCTATCACCCAAGATTTTATCGACTTTTTATACCTACCCTTATTCATTCAGAAATGTTTTATCCAAGGTAATTGTCATGTTTCAATTTAAATAGAGTGGAAGATATCGGTCAACCCGTTATGTACAAGTGGAATGACAGCATTGGCAATGAAATAAGTTCGTGTTCTAAGTCAAGGTATTACTGAGAAGAAACATCTTGTTATATGAAGTGATAATTGTTGCGTGCAAAACAAAAACCGCATGATGGTGTTTACTTTACTTATTTACATACATACGATGACGTTAAGTTTAATTTTTTTTTCTGGCGATCACCGGTGAAATATTGGATAGAGAATGCTTTGTGTGTCGTCTTTTGTGATTAATACGTATAGCCAAAGCGGAATATACGCAGTTATTGTTTTAGTTTTGTTTCATTTTCGTTTAAATTCGAAGGTCTGCGCATCGGTAATTTTCAGACATTTTGTAATTATTTTCTTTCGTCCACATACTTGTAATTATAAGGCTACAAAAAATCTTCCCATACTTCTAAGGGTTTTGTTATGCCCTCAAAGTAATCAAAAATTATGTTTCTAATTACCAGAATACAATTACGGCATAAATGGCGGATGGAGCACATCAAGTCTTGCAGGTCTCTGAATGTGGCGCATCTGCATTACCGATAGCAGTTTTCGTGGCACATGGTCCAGTTCGTGTTTTAATTTCCTGTTGTGGTCTTATTTTCAAAGAAAATCTAAAACGGTTTTCTAATACTGTAAGTAATGTACTAGAATTTTGGTTGTTGTCTTCGGTTGTCGTATTTGGATTATACTGTTACGTATTTGAGGTTAGAATTTCATTGGTTTTAAAATTCGCTACTACGTTGTCGAACTTTTACAAAAAGGCCTTGAGTTTGAAGAAAATCGAGAAGATACTCCTTCTATGATGACTTAGAAAACTCGAATAACGTCGATACTGTAATAATTCAACCGGACGTAGATGAGCTTAGTGATGAAGAGCAGTTTGACGATGACGTTGGACTCAACGATGCTCCTTCAATGGATGACGTAGTTGGAACATTGGAAATTCACGCCATCACCAAGAAACCCGGCATATCAAGAAACGTTGCAAGCACTTCAAAGAAAAGTACTAAGAAAAATGTGAAAACCAGCCATTGCATTGTGGAGGAAACAAGAATCAAGTGACTCAAATTTTGGAAACTCTGAAACGGAAACCATACGCCTACTGAATCATTTCAAGAAATCTTCGACAGCGATGTTTGTGAGTATATTGTAAAAGAAACTTCGTTATTCAGCCAACAAAAATGAATCAAGTTTTATTTTTTCTACAGATGAATTGAACTCATTCTTAGGCATATTGCTATTTTTTGGTTATAAAGCTCTTTCATCAGAACGAATGTACTGAAGCAATGATGATTACTTAGGATGCCCTGTGGTTAAAGCTACAATGAGTCGAAACAGATATCTGAAAATAAAAAGCCTTCTACACTTTCAAGACAATTCTCGGGAAACGAAAATAAAGACGACGGGGGCTTTAAAATTAGACCTCGGATACCCAAAATTCACGCCCACTTTCAAAAGTTGGGAGTTTTTGATACAAATTTAGCAGTAGATGAAACGATGATTCTATTTCGGTCGGAATAACCTCAAGCAGTTTATAAGGGGAAAACTCATCCCTTTTGGATATAAGTTGTGTGAATTGTGTCGGCAGTCTGGCTACTGTTATAATTTTAATTTATATACAGGCCGGGATCAAGTAGATGAAATGAATGAACTAACTTTAGGCTCTCTAATGATATTCAGTAAGTTAGAATGCGTTAGTTTCCCACAGTCACGCAATATTTCTTGATTCACCTAGCGAACAGGCAGTTTTGTAGAGAGGTACGATCAGGGAAAATAGATTGCAGAAGTGTCCCTTGGAGAACTCACGAACGAAGTCAAAACAGGGCGCTTTTGGCTGTAGGTACGATACTAACGGAGAGATCTGTCTTGTTAGGTGAAATGACAATAGATGTGTCAACGTGACCATTAATTATGATGTTATATCATCACTGACCACTGTGCAAAGGTACCGTAGAAAGGAAAAGAAGAAGATTCCCGTATCGCAACCTGCAGTAATAAAAACCTACAATAAATCAATGGGAGGCGTTGGCCAGCATGACTGGTTAGTCGGTAAGTATCAGACAAATACACGAGGCAAGAAGTGGTACTAACCAATCTTTGTGCGGTTGCTGGATGTAGCTGTTGTAAATTCCTGGATACTCTACAGACATATACATGGACGACCCGCACTATCGCTAGTTAAATTCCGAAGAAGTGTTGATATCACACTTTTAAAGAGATGAGTCTAAACGTACGCAAGGTTCAAGTGCTCCCACCCCTAACATTCGTTATGATCAGAAGATTCCACATTACGTTGCTAAAAGAGACAAACAACGTAGATACTAACTGGAGAGATGTCAAAGCACACCGCGTACTTACTGTGTGACATGTAACGTAACCTTACGTATTGAATGTTTCACTTACCATAATCACTAGTATGTTCCTTTTTTCCATATAACATAGTGTGTTCTTTTTCTTTTCTTCAATACACAAGACAAAAAAAGTATGTCCTTTTGTTCTCCTTGTGAGATTTATTTTTGTAGATATATTTATTTGAAATACTATTTTGATTATTATATACGAACAAAACAGTTGTGTTAGACGCTTAAAAAGGGATGGAAGCCAAACGATTCGTAAGGGCAACCTAGAAACAGTATCAACCCCTATCCACCCAGCGCAGCGTCGTCATATGATGACAAGCTTTTCCAATGAAATGGAAAGTTGAAAAATTAAACTTTGCCAAAATTAACATTCTTGAATTTTTTAAAGGCACTAGCACTGCTTATTTTGTCAATTTAAGAAAAAAAGTACAAATTTGTGCGTTAACGGGTTAGGTAAGATTTTATGATGCATCTCTTTCAATACGAATTAAAACGATATTTCATAGTTTAAGCAACAGATATCCGAGTGCTGATATCTCTGGTTGCGTTTGATTGTTTGGCCTTTTGTTTTGTTTTGTTTGGGATTTAAGACACCGCTTGTTCAATTATTTGGACATGGTGACAGCAGCATGGTTTAATAGTCAACAGATTTTGTCTCAAAAACTCAATTTGTAATCAAGCAACAAATGTCTAACTTTCTGATCTTTACATTTTTCTAGGGGCTCAAACACTTATTCAGGCGAACTGTCTTGGATCTAACAAGAAATTCTGAATGATAAAAAGATCAAGATCAGTGAAATTTGAGGCTCCTCAATCGAGTTCGTTAAAGGGTTAAGACATAATCGTTCAAAACGACTATAAAGGTTGGGAACATTTCTAATTTTTGACATTTTTAGATCTCTTGATTAAGGTAGTTTACACATAACGAATCAACAAATGGTAGTGACTTTTTTGTAAAAAAGTTTTCTCATTAAAACAACTCTGAATCATTAGTAAAGAATCTAGAAATTTCCAAAAATTGGTATATTCAAAAGTATTAGTAATGAAAGTAAGTAAACAAACCCCTTCATCTGCTTGAACGTGGAAATTTGAAGATTCCAAAACAACGAAGATTTCTGAAATTGCCGTCTCAGTCACTGATTTGCCAATTTTCAGAATGTCTTTGAACTTTGATTTATCTTATCGAAAAGAATTTAAAAACTCTAGTTCATTATTTTTTAAAGATGATAAAAGCATTTTTGGATTCTTGAATTACTCCGGATGAGTTTCGTTGGTGACTATTATTCAGGTGAAGTGCAACCTTCTTATATTCTATAACAAAATTCGCCAAACCATGGGTAATACATTTTCCCCCAAAAACGATTTTCCTTGGACAATCCGATAGGATAAGCTCGTGCGGATTCTATAAGCAGCTTCCAAATAAATAACAAAGGTTATCAGATTCCAAATTGCTAGATTTAGAGCTTAGATTGTTTTTATCAGACATTGAGTTATGGGAGGTTGCTCAGAAACAAACTAAAAGATACCTATATCGCAAGAAAAAAATTTTGTTTCAATTAATCTGATAATTAACGTACTTACCACACTGTGTGCAAGACAAAAAATAATGAACTTTTTCGTTCCGATAATCCAAAAGTAGAATGAATTTTGACATTCAATTGTGTATTGCAGACACAATGGATTTCATATTCATTAAAATTTGTTTATGCAATTTTGACAAACATTTAAGATAATGCTCTTGATTGTTGAAATCAATTTCACAGGAAACTCAAAAACCTAAACTTAAAAAAATGTTCACAATTAAACAAATAATAAAGAGAAGCGTTCGTTATAAAATTAACTTGTATACCAACAACATAAACAATTTAATATATTAATTTATGTAACGAGTAGTACATAAATACACATATAAAATGTGTTGGTTTCGAGTTTTATCTGTAGTAGATGATCATGGTTGTTTTGGCCTTCATTTAAAAGCACGTTGGCACGAAATTAACTCCACTCTTGGCCATTTAATGATATTTTAATTTATAGCGCGGCTAATTTTTGTTAAATTATCCACTATCATATAATTTTTTCCGGTATTAATGAAAGAATGGTACAATAATTACGGCTAATTATTTCCTTACGAGCATTGGAAAAAAAAGGTGTTCTTAAAAACTACTTACCAACGTCTTAATTGTTAAATAAATACTCTGAGAAATATGTTATTATACAAGCTGAAGTCGAGATAATATTAATTCGGTTTTTATTACGAGAATTATGGTAATTTTCAAAGTGTATATAAAAATATTAAAAAACTTGCCATCACCATCATCGGAACCCGACAACGCAGCACACCGCGTTTACGACGTCGTGAATGACTTCATAATTCGAAATTAAAAGACCGGATTTAAAGACATCAAACAAATGTGGGTTTATTTAAAAGGCAATGTTTTAAAACATTTTACTGTCATAAATGTGTGTACTGTCTTTGTAGTACGTGCACTCAATGAATATAACTTCTAATATCAACAGTTGACGGGGACAATTAAAATTAATATTATTATCTGATAAAGATCATGTTTATTGACGTTCCACCTGCGTGAAAAACGATTTCCCATTATGTATATGTGTCTAGATGAGCTCCACTGAAGCTGGTTATTAATGTTCCTAAACTCTTCTGTATGTACGGGATTGTTTTGGAATGTTGTACCGAAGTGATCGATGTTTGTTAGTGAAGTATGGCGTAGGCGAATTATTATCTTTTACTGCAGCCATACACCACCTTTGGAGAGCTTTACTACTTATATAGGTATTTGAGTTTCTTAAAATCATCCAAATAATTTGCAATAATTCAGAATGTACTTATTTCGTTGTGTGCAGCTGCAGATTTCTTTTAATGCAAAACAATCAATTTTTAAGTTTATACGCAAGAAGCTCGATTTTATATAATTATAGGGCGGGAAAAGTGGCTTTCGCGAACACAAACAATATTCAAGTTTCCATAAATGGTAAGACAATGATCATTATACTTAAAGTTATTCAAGAGAAATTTTGTTAAATGAGGGGAATTTTTGCAGAGACAAGAAATTTATTGATTTCACAGTTTTTATGAAAATGAAGTCGTCTGTAATCATAATAGAGTAATAAGTGGGATAAAAACAAGATTATTTGTTTGTTCCAAATTGTTTGTTTTAAAAAGCTTCCTAACAATGGTGGAATTAAAATCTGAAAATGTTAAAAAAAAGCAATGATGAAACTACTAATGTGTACGGACGATAAACAGTCAATTCGTTAATGAAGATTGCATTTAATATAGAGAGTAAGAGTTTCTTTTCTAATATAGAATTAGAAACAAAGAATATGAAAAAGCAAACTAATACTAAATTTCGAAGAAATAAGGTGAACAGACTATATTCCAAGAAGCTTTTTATAGACTATTGGTTTATAATAAGATTATGAATGAGTACGAAAACCACACTGATTTTAATCTTTGCTTATACGTGAAATTTGTGGTTTTGATACGTGTAAAGCCTATTAATAAAAATAATGATCGAATTAATTAAAAATTCTCAAAGTAATGCCGGTCTTTTTGCAAGCCACAGGAAAGGTTTGAGATAACCTTCTTAACACTTACCAAGAAGGAGAAAATAAGACATCATTTTTGATTGATTTACGATTTGCTTTTTACTTGATGTTTTTGTGTGTATAAAGTGTCCTGTTTTTTGTTACTCACTTCCTTTAATGCAATTGCAAAAATACATTCAAGCGCATTTAGTTTAATTGGGGATTTCCTTTCGGATCTCTTTTGTTTTCAATCAACAAGACTTGAAAAACTTTTTATTTAAATTTGATAATTTGGCTCAAAATCGGTTCTAAATATTTTGATTCAAAAACCGAAAGGCTATAGTTTTGTAGTCCTAATTGATCATAAAGCAAAAAAAGTAAACCAAGTGACCCTAGGAAAAGATTTCTTGTAAAGTGCGTCAGCGATTTGTGCAACTTCACAACCGTTTAAAAGCTTCTCACCAATTTCATTGACACCTAGAAGAATCACTACAATTTCAAGAAATATTGTTAAACGGTAAATTTTCAGAAATTATCTGGTCGCTTAATTTGAGCTTTATGGTTTCAAAAAGTCTATAGAAGATGAGACTCCACAGCTTACTATTTATTTCAAAGGGAATGCTCTTCAACTAACACTTAATCCTGATAAAAGAAGGGCGTCGTTCTTCCAATGATAAATTTTTATACTGGTTTGCTAAAAGAGAATTTTAATTAGTGGGGGTAATGGATAATGTAAGCTTGGTTTTTTTTAAGTGTATTGCTATGCATAAAGAACGATTTCCGAAATTCAGATGTTGATGAAAATCAACTTTAGTACTTTAAAAAACATCATAGTTAGTAAAATGCGACAACGAGCCCCATAATGGGGCATGGGACATGAGGTAAGTTTATTCGTCTTTAGAGGATGATTCTTCTTTCTTAGATTTTACATTACGAATTCGTTTTCCTTTCATTTGGGGCTTACTGGGGCACATGCTTCTCTTAAACTTGCTTTCGTTTTGCTATTTTTTGAAGCAAAATAGCAGATATTCTCTGTCTTCTACTACCTCTGCTCGTTTTCCGTTCCCCTGCTATTGGCAAACGACGAATGTCCTCTGGTGTCGAGACATAGCCTCCAGATATTGAAGCAGTAGAAGTGAAAGAGTCAACAGAACAAAGCTAGTGGAAGATGACTCTTTGATTTTTGTTATGAACGTTGACGGTGTTGCTCCTGATGTTTTGCTGGAAGTGTCGAGAGGCAGATTTGTTTCATTTGTTTCCAATCTTGGTAGTTTAAGTGAAACAGTGTCTTTAAATTATTGGATTTTGACTGGGAAGAAAATCAGTTGCATTAAAGATATTGCTATTAAACGGGTGAATTCCAGACGCTCTGAATCCTGCCACAATATTAACAGGTGACACAGCCTGCGGTAAAGCAGTAGCGACAATTACGGGTACATAATAAATGGTTGTAGTAGATCCAGGATGTGTCTTCACCGTCTACATTTCGCATGATTTACAAAGTGCTGCGTAAACCTTATAAAGTCATCTTTCTTCATCCACCCTGACGGATTTGCCCTTTCAACACTTCCTGGTGGACGGCTCCGAACAAAGTGTTCTTGATAATGTACAGATGGATACACAAAAAATGGTGGTACACCATTTCCACCAGCAGAGACAGCAATAGCCATGGTTACCAGTGTGTTCCTTTCAGCAGAAGTTAAAGACCCAATTTGCTTAAATCCTTTAAATGCAACTATTTGATTTGGGCGTTGGATGGTGATTACTCCAGTTTGATCCATATTATATACGTCGTTTGTAAGGGAATGATAGCGTTTCACGATGACAGACAAATCTTGAAATAAAAGATCCAAGTTCGGTTGATTAAAACTTGTAGCTCTAGATAAACTAGTGGTGTACGAAAGGCGTGGGTTCCTTTTGAGAACGCCAAACCAAGAGAAAAGGAATTTATCGACAAGCAATATATTGATTCATAATGACATTTAGATTAATAATTATCTTAAAAGGAACTTAGAAACCCCGAGGAAAATGATTTTTAAGTGATCGATAAAACTTGAAATTTGTTCCATCTTAAAAATAAATTAGTGTCTTCAAAAGATTTAAGTAAGTCAGCCACTGATTTGGGAAAGTGTTTCAATACCGAAAACAGAGAGCTAAAAATCATCTAACGTAATAACTTCAAAAACTTCAAAGACTTCAGAAACACAACTACAGACTTTTACAATCTTCAGAAATCTAAACATCACTCAAGAAACTTCAACTTCATTACTGAAGAAGGTACAGATTCTTATAGGGGCTACCATTACTTCCAAACTCATAAATCAAGAACTCGTACTATTTGCTAAAAAAGGAATGTAAAAGAGTCAAAAGGTTGCTGTAAAATCTAAGAATGGAGTGTAATCTTGAACTATAAATGAGTTTGCACCTGAAATGGTATTAATTGACTACAGAAAACCGTGACAAACATAAGAATGATAACTGGCAGAATAATAATAATAATCGAATCGGTGCAGCATTTTCTTAAAAATTACTTATCAACTGTTTCCATAATATATAATTTCTGATTTTGAGCATTTTTCTTCTTACTTGAAAATGATCAAAAAGGCTCTTGCTTTATGCTTTGGGAAAAGCTTACATTGTTTTATATTTCACAACAAAATGTTTTAAAATATCTCAACTAATAATTATTCAATTTTCAGTCTAGATTACTGAAAGAGAAATGGCACTTTCCCTTGATCATGACATAATATCATTTATGTATTGGAGATCCATAGCTTAAGCTATGTATTGAGTAGGTTAATAAAGGTACTTCTTTAAGCTTTTGATTTTTATTTAATTTTCTCTACCGTTTTCGTTGTTCCTAGAACGAAACCGATAGAGAAAATTCAATAAAAATCAAAAACTCAAGAAAGTACCTTTATTAACCTACTTAATATCATTTAGAAATTGATCTCCTATTTAGAAAATAAAATCCCATTGAAGTAAACTAAACAAATAATTTTCCAGTAATTTCTTATATGCAAATTGCAAACTTTTCTCAAAAAATGTTTTACTTCCCGCCATTCTTTATCTGATAGACACTGACGCGAAATTTCTTCATTTTTACATTTACAATTTTCAATCATCCAAACGCTGGCTCAAAATTTCAATTCCATGACTAAAAAGCGGAAAGTTTCTTATAGCAGCCACCATTTCCATTTGAAAACATGAAAGCGTTCTGGGTTTCCTATCTGGAGATTGAAGATTCGAATCCCCAGACCAAGTGTTTTCAGTACGATTTTTAGTTATTTTCACTTTTTTGTAAACAAGTTTCAGTCCGTAAATGTAGAAATTAAACAAAATGGTTTTAATTTCCTTTAAAATCATAAATTAAACAGAAACAGTTTGCTACCCTGCAAGAACAATGAGCTTTGGTTGTTTTAAAATCTTAGATTTGAACTAAATCCTGATGGTCCTAAATACAGAAAACTGTAATTAACATACGGGCTGTTTGATAATAAATGAGTCTGAAATAGAAGGAAGAGTTTTACACAATTTATTTTACTGCGACGAATGGAAGAAAGTTGAGAAAATCTACCCTCATTTTATGTACAGCTTTTTGCATAAATAATGTCGCAAATCATTTCTTTAATGAAGCAATTAACTAAATATACGAAATCTAATTTCATATTAATTATCTAAAGTCGTCTTATGGGCTCTTAGGAAACAAATTGTATGTAATTAATGCTAAATCAGATTTTGTCTTTTGCTCAGTTCATTCGTTAAGAGAACGTACTGCGACATTATTTATGCAAAAAGCGTACACCATCATATATGATGGTTAAACCTTATACCTGTTTTTTCTAGCATAGGAACCGATGAACAAATTTGTAGATCTTAAACGGTGGTGACCAAAAAATCAAAGAACTCATATTTTCAATTTGAGAATTCGTATCCGAGAAATATTACCACCACATGGTGGTACTGAAACAAGGAGACTGAAACTAGAAAAATGAAGATGTCTTGTTCTCATAGGACAATAAATCGAGTCGCACAGCTTGGGTTGTAAATTCCGAGAGTTATCCTGCACTGCCTAACTTTGGGTGCAGACAATTATGTATTACCTATTTTCAAATTTGCATCAAAGAAGAAATAAAATCAGCTAAAAGTGAACAGAATTTCTTGTGTTGTAAAAAAAGCACGGGAAACCTTCTAGGCCACACAATATTTTTAAAAGTCTAAGTTGGGTACTAAACATTCTTTTAGCCATATAATTAAATAAATTAGTACAAATCGGATGCAAATTTATCTTTTTAGCATAAGAGTTCTTTAAGTTACCCTTAAAATAGCCTTGAGAAATAGATTTGTTTTTCCTAGAGATCACGCACTTTCGAAGAATGAATAATTTCTAAAAATTTCTCCAACACAGTATCTTGTGGCAAGAAGAGAGAATTTTCAAATAAAAAGGAATAAGAAGAGTCACTATAATAAGTGAAGCTTATTGAAGTTCTCAAAAATATTCCTCAGCTAAACTAGACAGAAGAGTAAAGAAAAGCAAACAGTGTTTAATCATCAAAGACAAGCCGATGCATTAATACTCCAAAATTGACTGCGATGCTAGAGGATGAGTTAGAATTCTATAAAAATTCAAAGTTTAGGGGCAATAGAATCATCATACTTTGTTTATTAATCACAGTGTAGGGCAAAATGTTGAGAACAGATGTCAAGTAACAGTGCCATCGATAAAATTAAATGAAATGGGTTTAATTTGCTTAATTAATTTTATCATTTGAGAATCACTAGATTTAAAATTTAATTTTTGAAGATGTTAGTAACTATGGAAAGTTCGATCCCGAACAAGGTTTGAACCTTCCGTATGTATTTATGGCAGCTTGGCATTTAACTTTATGAAGACACCTACAAAAGGGAAGTTAAGAGGTAAAATTAAATTGATTTCAGCTTGGAAAAAGGCTAGTAACTTATGTACATAAATCACCGATTTTTAAAGAATCACAAATTAGTTTGGGGAGATTAAAAAAGTTGACAGTTCTCTCTCTATTAAGAACAAAATGAACTGCACACTTCAGTTATCATTGGAAAATTCAGGGAACTGATTTACTTAACAAATCGAGCAAAACCTTCATGATGAGACTGGACTTTAAATTAACAATAAAACAGGAAAAGTAGTAGAGCAAGTTAACTATTATTTCCTTCCAACTTTGAGACAGAGTATTTTTTAGGCGACTGAGAACGTAATTTATTTGAGAAACTAACATCTGGATGCTCTAGGACAAAACCAGATTAAAAGGTAATTCTTGGGAAAAGCTGCCATTAACTAATGAACTATCAGGGTTCATAGCTTGTAGTATTTATCGTGACAGTCATTTTTTCATCAGTTTTCCCTAAGGCTAATTCTGATTTGCGGAGATAGAAGAAAGATAAAAGAAGGCCATCACTTCCATACAATGTAGCCCTCAGTGGCACACAACTACCTTATCATCATCACTAAACTAGCGCTTCATCAAAAATATAATTAAACTGAAGAAATATCAATAACAAGAATAAATGAAGCCTCGATGACAAAAGAAATTATAAACACAAACTATTAAGAGTTCCGAGGGTTCCTTATAAGACTTACAGATGGGAGGGGGATACAAAATGTCCTTCAAAACCAGAAGGTAGTGGCTATAAGGTCATTCTTTCTAAAGATATTTTTTGTAATTTTTATTAAATTTAGCAAATCAGTTCATTGCAGATTTTTCTATAAAAAGAACAAGGAAACTTCACGCCTTGCTGCAGGTTTCTTTAACAGTAACTTAAATTGTTATTGTTTCGCTCATTATATCGTTTTGAAATTGTTTTGTTGTCTTTAGAGAAATTATTCCAGTTTGTTTTTTCTTCTAGAAGTTATTGTTTTCTTTAAATAAATTAATTGTTTATTGTAGGTGTAATTTAAAAAATTCTTTTCAAATATGAAAAAACATTTGTTTATCAGAAATCCATCTTTTTGACACTACACAGTACAAGTTTTGTTTATAGAGGAAGTTTGAATTTATTCTTGTATTTACAATCTTTTATGAAAACAGTTACAACATCATACACTTAAAATAGAGCATTTTAGAATTAATTAACGTCAAGAAAATCAATTATCTATAATTAATAACCCGACAGCAACCAAGCAGGGAGCCGACCGACAGTAAAAAGGACATTTAGTGATTAGTTGTAGGAGTTTCACCGTATTATTAAAGAATGACCACGTTCCTTCTTCATTCCATTCCAACACATTCGTTCTAAGAATAAGCTATTTTAAATTGTATGCATTCAGAATTTTATAATGACCGGATTAGAATTTTTTCTTCGGTTTTTTCTCCTTTACTTATCGATGTGTGGACATAACAATAGAAACATTAAGCCATATTTATTTTTATATTAGTCAACAGGACATAGAGTAATATTCATTATAATAGATACACACATTAGTATTGTAAGAGAAGGTTTAATGATTTAATTTAATAGAATCTAATCTTTTTTTCCCTTATTCTTGTCCATTATTATAAACTATTAACAGGCATTTCTAAGCCTAAATTTAATTAATGTGATTCAAGAGTAAATCCCGTGAAAAATCTCACTTAATCTTCGGGCTACTCATCTTTTCATTAAGTTACATATTTGTTTAGGTTCATATTATTATTCATTATCGTGTTATATAAGATTAATCTCTTTATTTTTAAATTAATTTTGTAAACTATTAAAAAATATAAAAAAAGTGCTTCTTTATAAAAAAAAATGCGGCAAAGAGTTGACCCCTTAAATAGGGTAAAATTTAGATGGTCTCTCGATGAATTGCTCTTTAATTTGTGACAAATAAGAATTAGGGTTGGAAAGCTTTATAGCACTTATTTATCCCTCTTACATTAACTTACATCCAATAGCAGTAGCCCTACTACATTTTACAAGTCCCCCTAGAATAAAAACAATCCACCATATCAGGCTTGCTTTAGAAGGGGATGAATTCTAGTGAACTTGTGCATGAGAAAAGTTTTCTTTTCATTTTATTTTCGTTCATTCTCAGATGGAATACAACAAGCTTGATTTCGTACAAATATATGATTCTTTTCTGATAGTATATCACCTACAGGATACCAGCTTTCTGTCAAAACGCGGAATCTAACGTTTGGCTCGGTTTGAAATGAAAACTTTCAAGCTTATAATTATCATCCCTCCGCAGAAGGTCATAAAGATGGGAACGATTGCAATTGTTGATCACAAAGCAAACAAAAGAAGGCTCTAAGGACGTAACTATCGGAGGCGGTCGTTAACAAAGGCTTTTCCGTTTAAAAAAAAAAACTTGGCATTTCTACAAAGGGGACTGCTGGGCAGAACGAAGTCCGATTTCAGCAAAGCGTGACCCCTAATTTCACAAAAATTTTCCGTAACTAAGCTTTGAAGACGTACCTAGATAATCGGCCGCCGGAGGCGTCCTTGAATATAGCCTTCTTCAACTTCAAGTCGGAGTTTGGCAATGTCAGTCGGGAAGCGTGACCTTTAACTTTACAACTATACTTCTTTAGAAATGCCTTGAGAACATAATACGACAGTCAGCCCCAAAGGCGGTCTTTAGTTAAGACGTCTATGCTTACAATAACCACCATTAAGAAGGAATCTGATATTGAATTCGATTGTAGATCCAACTTTACAAAAACTTACCTCAAGAAAACTTCTAGGACGTATTCCAATAGTCGACTGCCTGAGCTTACAATAGTCATCCTTAACAAAAAATTTGTTATTGCTGTCGAAGGTGGCAGTGATACCGAGGGCGATCTCTAACTTTACAAAACTCTTTCTAAAGCAGTCTCTGAGCTACACCCTGATAGTCGAGTACCGGAGGTGGCTTTGAATGACTTCTAAGTTTACAACAGCCACCTTTAAGAAGGAATTTGACATTGCCGCTAAAGGTAACAATGTTAGGCAGGGTGAAGTCTAATTGCAGATCGCTAAGTGAAACCTCCAACTTTGTAAAGATTTCTCTTTAAGAAGACTCTGAGGGTGCGGTTGAATGAAAACACGAGGCGCCACCTCTAACTCTAGGACCGTTTTTCTTAAGTAACAGACTTACAATTAAAGTAAATGGCAGCACCACCTAACAAGGAAAATTTACAATTGAGGACGACTTTTAATAAAGACTTCTAGACTTACAGTAGCCAGCTTTAAGAAGAAATTTGGCATTGCCGACAAAGTCGTCAATATTAGGCAGAGCGAAGTGCAATTGCAAATCGCAAAACTGCGACGTCTAACATTGCTAAAATTCTTCTTTGAGAAATCTGAGAACTCAGGCCGACAGTGAAGACTTCTAGCTTATAATGGCTACCCTTAAAAAGGAATCTTTTATGGTGAGAAGCGAAGCCCGATTGTAGACCGCAAGGTACAACCAAAGATATTATATACTTAGGTAGATGCAGGATTGTGTTTCAAGGTTGAGGTAAACATCTTTATGGGTGAAGGGCAAGCGAGGCGAGAAATCCCACCGTAAAGACCAGACGTGCGCAAAAGTGATGCTCAAAATAGGCGGTAGCACGTCCGAAACATTTAAACCATTTTAAATGTCACGTGCAACTTCTCAATTTCCGTAATCCACGCAAACTCGTCGCGCAGGCGTGGTCTTTACGATACTTCTTTCCTCTGCACCTGCCCCTTGCCAATAAGTATGTTTGCCTCAACCGATTACATGCGCCTGAATCCGGTATCTATTATTACTCGTAAGTAATATATAATATCTTTGGGTACAACCTCTAACTTTACAGAAACTTTTCTGAAGAAGGCTTTGAATGGGAAACCGGACAGTCGGCCGCCGGAGGCGGCCTTGAGTGAAAACGCGAAGCGCCACCTCTAACTCCAGATCAAATTTTTCTTAAATAATAAGCTTAGAATTTTATGATAAATAGAGGCAGTGCTTAACAAAGGGAATCTACAAAAACTTATTTGAAAAAGCTTTTGGGACAGCTTTAAATGAAGACTTTTAAGATTACAACAGCCACCTACAAAAAGAAGTCAATAAAGACGTCATTGCTATGCAGGGCAAAGTCAGATTGAAGGTCGCGTAGCGCGATCTCTAACTTTAATAAAATTTCTCTTTAAAAAGACTATAAAAGTTTAGTCCGACAGTGGAGACTTCTAAACTCACGCTTAAGAAGAAATCTCTGTTATCATTTCGCAAAGATGCGACTGTAGATCGCAATGCGCTACCTCTAACTTTACAAAGGTATAATCCAAAAGTAGGCCGCCGGAGGCGGCCTTGAATAGAAACGTCGTGCGTCGTTCTAACTACAGGATAATTATTCTTCTTTTATCATAAGTTTACAAATGTGATAGTAACAGTACTTAACTGGGAGAATCTGAACTAGATAGCTGTCCGTCGCACATTCCTAGATCTGTCGTTTTGAACAGAGAATTAAAATTCTTTATTTTACGTACAAGACAAAAAAACAAACAGATTTATCTGAGATGAAAGAATGTTTACTATACCTTTAAAATATCTCAAGTTGGCAAATTACAATCAAATATTTGTTTATTATTTTGAAAATATCTTGTATGTTATTCATGTTTTAATTTTCAGTTTCATAATTCGAGTTTACTAGAAAACAAAATTCATTATGTAAATTTAAAGGCTACTCATAGATCATCATCATCTCAATTGATAATTAAATCGTAAACCTTGATTTTTGTTAGACATTTAGCAACCTTTAACGTCACAATAGTTTTCCCTCAAAGAACCATTCCTAAAGGTTAGCTATCGCTTCATAAACGCCTTTATCATTTATTAAGAGAGTAAAGCACAACTGTGTGACGAATTCATTTATCGTATTTGTACTATCTCTAACAGCTTCTAATTAGCGATTAATAGAAATAAAAGTACAACTAGAACATTTCTTGTTTTTCTGTCTAATAGTTTAAACTTTCTTAAGGATTCTATAAAGTACATTTGCCATATGATAACAACCGTAAAATCTGCTCTAGCATTATTTGCATGTTGGCTATAAATAGTTTCTATGATTAATAAAAGTCTTGATGGAAGAGTTTTCTGTCTTCAGGTTTTTCTAGTAGAGTAAGCATAATAACGCAGAGACATCTAGTAGTAGGTTTTCTTAAGTTATCTTGAAGACTTTGTATTAGTTTTTTAATTCGATTCTTTCTCTGTTTTACGCTCTAGAAGAGTGCCCAATTTTTTAGAAGGATAGAAGTTTTTGGGTTTTGATATCCATGGCGATCTCCACTTTATTGGTTAACAGATAAAAGAATCCTACAGAAAGAATATCCTTGAAAAACCAGATGGCGTTACATTACATCTCACGAACAATCAGAAAGTGACTACTATGTAGAATGAGAATTTTTATACGCAAATGCAAAGCTTATTCCTGAACTAGAACTGCTGTCTCGCATGAAAACAAAGCATCTAAAAAAATCAGAATTTTCTATTCTAGCAAGTATAGTACACCACCAATAATTGGATGAGGGAAATCTTCTCAATGCGTAAATTAGTTACTGAAGACTAAAGGCACTAAAACGAAAAATTTCGCTCTTGATTAGGTTTCTTTTGCAGTCCTCCTTGCTAAGAACTATTCACACTATTTCAAGACCAAAAATTCAAAATTCTGGATATTTTCTCTAATTATTAAGCAAAAGGCTTTATTACAACAGTCTCAAGGCTCAATTCAAGCACGATAAACTGTAAATTGAGAAAAACTAAAAAGCTTCAGGATAGCTTTGATCAAAACAACTATATAGCGTATTCGTCAATTTATTATAAATATTATTCACTTATTGTTTGATATATCAAAACTTTCTTTTATTATAAAAGAAATTCTTAAATGACAGATTCATTGTAATAATTTGCTCCTATCTGACTAGTCACAAACGTAATTTTTTTGGTGGGAAATCAACTCAATAAATAATAATAATATTATGATGGTATCGCTATTATAACATTTGAAACGCGAATGTGACAGCTGTAAAAGCTTAGCTTATTAATGAGCCTGGCAACAAATATAAAAGGCTTGAATATCATAGTTCCTACTGTGAGAGAAGGGGTCAACTGATTATCGACACATGAAAAGGCATATTTCCTTTGGTAATAAGAAGTGTATAGTATGTATATAAATATACTACGTAGACTTATTTTGAAAGTGATTGCACTATTACACCTATTAATTTAAAGGACTTAGGTCTAATAACAGTGGTGTGGTCCCCCCGTCTATAATTACCAACACTGCTAATGTGTAAATAATTACTCCAGTTCAAGGTATTTCACGATCGGTATCAACGAAAAAAACACCCTATAATCTTATGTTCTTAATACGTTCACAAATTATCATAATTCGGGCTTGGTTCTGTTGTATTATTCTCAATTTTCCTGCGTGTTTAATTTAGTGTGGCTCAATTCTTAGGAAACATTTACATGTTAGATTGCTCCCTTGCATGCAGACGCTATTATTAATTCTAATTTTAAGAGGCTGCTTATTATTATTAAGCGAAAACTTTAAAAGTTTTGTGTCCAGCAATTCCAGTTCTCCTCCCTTCTCTAATAAGCGAAAGTAACTAACTAACTAACTACAATTAAAGAAAACGTTTGTAAAACGATCACGCAAACTAATATTTGATTAGAGTTAGCTTAATTTTAATTATAAGAAGTTAATGAAATGTTGGTTGTTGAAGGTAATGGATTATTGTGCGCTTAGATGATAGCATGTATAAAGAATTGCATATCGGTTTTTAAATTATTGGATATGGGTAAGATTTTGCGAGGGAGTAATCTTGGTTTTGTGCTGATGTTGACCATAAATAATAATAAATGAAATGGGATTATGGTCTACCATCTTTCAGTGAATCTGATTGAAGTCTTACATATCAGAAAAATGTATATAACAAAATGCAATTTTGTTTAAGAACGAGAAGAGATACCAGCTTCAAAACTCTCTGGCTTCTTTAGTTTTTTAAAAGCGTATTGGAATTTTCATGTTGTTAAAATAAAAATGGAAGTCGCCAAATTGCCGACTGTAAGTGTTGAGAGTTGTGTAGATAAAAACAATATTTTGGATAGATTCCCGAAACTAAAATTGTGACAAATAAATAAAACTAGAAGTATTAAGAAAATAATAAAAGATATAATATTAAAGAAAGGGATAATCAAATTCAATTATGCCATTATGGAATTTTCAACATATAGTGTGTGCATTATCGTGTCCTATATAGTTATAACAGTATAAGGACTAATAACATCTTCAAATAAAACTGCCTACTACACTGACAAAAAGAAACTGTACAACAATTATTTAGTTATTTTAATTAATATAATAATTTATTTCGTTAATTAATTTATTCTATAAAACTATCTTCTAATTTTAATACTACATAAATTATTATTATTCTTTCCTGTCTTATAGCATCGATTAATATAATATTGATTAACTTTTTAATAACTATACATTTTGTTTTTTTAATTATCATTCGATTATTATCTATTTCCACATTATAAATTGTCAATTAAAATAAAAAATAAAAGAAGAAAAATAATTATTATCAATAATACATTATTTAGGTGAGGTTTCAATAAATTACCTACTTAGTCATCCTTTTTATTGTCATTTTTAATTAATTATATCATTTTGATTGTGCGTGCGTGTGTGTGTGCGTAAATATTATAACATACCGTCTTTCAATCTCAGTTCATTATTACTATTATTACCATGGTCATTATTATTATTATTATTATTATTATTACACACAAAGCAAAAACTTTCTCCTCCGTAATATTGTGATTCAACCTTTCAGTAAAACAATAAAAAATTTTAATAATAACAAAGAAAATAAAAAACTATAATTAAAGTCCATTATTTGGGAGATGTTATGATTTTGACAAAAAGTATGTATGTGCGTAAAGTACAATACCTGAAATTTTTCTCATATAAAATTGACCCCGAAAAAATGTCGGATTGTAGTACAGTTTTAAATAAATATTGCACAGAACAATTAAAATCAACTACTTATTGTATCTTTCTACATGATGGCAGGAAAAATCTAGTTAGCCTTGGATTGGTGAAATATCGTCTACGGCGATATTGTAATTTATGCTGGACGATAGCTACTGTCAAAACAATGGTTGCTTAATTTAATTTAATATTGAATAAATTAATAGAAAATACTTTTTGTTATTGTGCTTGCTCTTTAAGATCAAGAAGAATTTTAAAAAATGACTGTCGAGTTTTATGAAGTTAGTTTTGCTAGAAATTAAATAAAATAATCGAATACGGATACTCTGTAGGAGAGGATTAACCATAGAGAGAATAAACTTATTAACTACTACAAACTGCACCGTTTGCAACGACTTACATTGCAATTGTATAGCGTTACGTAGCCGTATAGATCTTACATTCTGTTGTTAGTAAACGCAAGAAAATTTTCTTTCTATAGCTTTAGGTTGTGTATTGCTTTGCGTATCCAGTTTTTTACAAGAATAACAAACGTAAACTTGCAACTAGAATTTAGATTCTTTACGTTACGGTTACGCAAACCCTGAAGTTAGGTTATATTACAAAATCCCGCATTATTTCCGTCCAGTAACATTTCAATCTTGACAATCTTTAATTTAATCCAATTCGGAAACAAATAGTTGCGTTCTCTAATTTTATAGCTTTACAGAGTGAACTTTACCAGAAATTTATAAATTTATAAATTTATATTTCTCAGATTAATAATCTTAAAAGCGAACTTCAATAAATTTACGTAACGTAAGGCTACAAATTATTTCTTGCCTAACCGATTTTCATGCTCAATTGTTTCTAAATTTCTTGAGCTGTAAAATATAACTCTGTATCTCGAAAATTAAACATTTTACCTTACGAAAACGTTTTTATTGGGTAATAATCAATGAAAATCATAATATTACGAGAACGTTACGGTTATAAGTAAGAGTATAATATACTTGATGTATATTCTTATCCTTATCATTCTTAAAAAATTACTTTTATTATCGTATACTGTATATTTCAAACATGTAACGTAAAACTTAAGAACCTTAATCTCTTTTTATCAAGCGTCTAAAATTCATTTTTCTTTTGACCAAACAATGTTGTAAATGAATTTGAAAATTCTGTAAATTCGATTAAAAGATTCGATTGTGTATTTTGTAAATTCAAATATTTTACGTTACGAAAACTAAAAGGATAAGTTTAGTTTAGTTTAGTTCTAATTTAAAATCTTACGGACGATACATAGATAGACGTAAACTGACGTTATTCTTTACGGAAATAAAATCAATCTCTCACTTTAAATTAGAAATTACTGTTTGATTAACATTTTGATTATTTAATGCAATGCTTTGATTAAAGAGACAAATGTACGCTTCCACTTCAAAAACTAAATATCTACGTTACGGAAACGGTACAATTACGGATAATAGCTTTGCCCTAGAATATAAGACAGTAATATGGAACAAAGTACAGAGCACGTTTACGTAAACTCGATAATATTATAATTTTTTCCAACATTTTACCTAGAAGTTTATTTTATCTAGAAAGCCTGCTTTCTTTCTAAATCCCATCTTTACATTTTAATAAGAAATATGCATTTCCAAAACGAGACTTTTACGTTACGAAGGCGGTATTTATTTTATAATTGATACTCTAAACTTGCTCTAAGAATTAATCCTTGATCTAGTACGTTACATAAAACCGAGAAACGTAAAATAGCAGAATTTATAAGAGCAATCTATCGTCAAGTTTACAGTTTTCTGTTTACATTTACGTTGCGAAACGATACAGTTATATAAAGACAGAATTAATTCTAATTCAATGTTTCTATTTAATAACATATACAAAATTAAAATTCAACCAATTCACATCGAAAGTTTTTAGGAAAGTCCATACGTAATTCTTGCGAAAAAGTACGTAAGCGTAACCTAAAGATTTTCTTAAGTGTCTTCAAAACCATAAAATAGAGAACTTTGCTGTATTAATCATAGTTATCTCATTTAAGGTCTAATCGAGAAGATTAAAAATTTGCTAACAAAACTTTATCAAATTTCGAATCATCCTGTATGTTACAACATTATAATATTTAGAAAGTAAATTCAATTCAATAGTAGTGACTGAACGCGATGAAAATGAATAATTACATTAATATCTCTACACTTAAATAAAAAATTAATTGCATTTAATGCAAAATCTAACCTAACTTTTTATTTAAATATATAAATAACTGAAAGAAAAAACAAACAAAAAAAAAGAATGTACACAAGAATAAAACAAATGAAAATATTTAAAGCCAATATGTATGTCAATATTATTTCTTTGATGTCTAGCTGATAGGTTTTTTCTGGTTGAATTGATTTAATGTTAAACAGTTATTAATTATCGTCAATCGTGTATATACATATTTAAAGTTACACAGTTAGAAAAACACAAAAAATTAAGTTATGTGTTTGTAGTAGTATACAGAATTTAAGTCATTAATATTATGTTATATAGACAAGGTGAAATTCTATCACACGTCACTCTTTCAACCATTGACATCTTTTTCCTAATTTTTTTCTCTTCTTTTACTTTTTAATTAAATTTCGACGCCTAACATCAACACAACATCCCTACTATTTTACAAATCAAACTTTCAATTATTCTGTCACATTTCTCAAGGTTTATTAAGATTATGATAAGTAACAATTATAAAATTTGACGAAGGTTAGTTCCAAAAAGATACTTTGATACAAAAACGGAAACTCAGGTAAACAATAGTTATACTGCTGTCACTTATTTTCTTTATAAGGCTAGCAGATAATCTTTCAAATTACATTAAATTACAGGTTTTAATAACGTACTAACCATTTCTAAATTATCGCTATATCCGTTTCCGTTTGACAAGAAGAAACGAACCCCTTAATAATAATTATGACATGCCTAACAATATCGCAACATTTATAACACACCCTGTATGCAACACACAGCTTGTTTTTTAATTGGCAACAACTTTTTTGCGTTCTTTATCGCAAATAAAATAATTGTTGTTTATTAATTAGCTTCAAGCAGTGTATTTGCTAATTTATATTCCATATTTATTCCAGTTGCGATTGTGATCATCGCATTTAAAATTCTTGCATGTACAGGTTGTTATTTGTCTCCTTTTTTCTCTTCTTTTACAAAATGATAAAAGTTTGATATTTCTTGATTTAAACACTAACATCTGTTTCCTCTTCAAATTTCCACATCTACATGTTATGTAGAAATCTAGTATTTTCTATCTCCACAACGGATATGCACCGTTTTGTAGATATTTATCAAGAGAACTTTACTTATTCTAATTTTCAATAATAGAAACAGACTTACCGCCAGGAAACCTATGTGGAAAAATCCTCCCGTGCCTCGAAAGTAACCATGGATATAAAGGATAACTGTCTCTAGGCGTCGCGTGTGTCGTTAACGGTGACGGTTGAGGAAATCCAGGTTGTCCAGAACTAAGGGCAGCCGCTAAAGCTGCACCTTGAAAATGTGCCGCTAACGCAAACGGATGTCCACCGTGATTGTGCATCATTTCCGGCTGAAGAAAGCCATTTTTCGGTACCATACTAGGGTCGTACGTAGGATTTGGTCTGATTAACGTATGTGCCGGTATACCAGGTACCATTATCGGAGGTTTTGGCGACGAAACGGGAGACCTTTGTGGGGAATACTGTTTTGGTGAGCCGGTCGGCCTGTTCGGGGAGCCGTTTATTCTGTTTGGTGACACGTTTAGTCTATTTTCTACATCACTAGAAGGTGATAGGGGTGCTGAACTTTCCGATAGGTGCACTGGTGAATGTTGCGGACTACCTTGGTGTGCTCCTCCAACGATCGAGTCTATGGAAAAGCCGATTTTTGGCTTGGAAGGCACTTGAACAATAGGTGTCGGTGCGAGTGGCATCATGATTGGGTTTAACACAATTTTGAATAAATTAGGTCCTTGTTGTCATTTGGAACCGCGGATATTTTTAGCATTCGTGGAACTTAACACTGGGATGTTTGTGGATTTTTAAAACCCTTTTTATGAACTCAACTTTCGTCAAACAAAGGTGCCGTTCTGAGTAAATTGATATATGAATAAATGCCGCTCCGCCGTTTGTTATTGTGTCAAACTAACGTAAATCAGAATTTTATGGCATGGCCAGTCGTAAATGTCCGTTGGTTGAGCTTTATTAAAAAATGTCATTAAATGAAATTACGAATCCAGTTTTCAGGTGGTCACTAAGCTTTCTGAATTACGGTGCCGATGAACTCTTCTTTTTCCTTACTTTTAACAAGTTAAGATTGATCGCTTAATTTTCTGCAACGCAAAAAAGGTGACGGCCAATTATGCGATCCGACGGAGAACCGATTCAGCTGTCAATCACTTATTATCACTGATCGTTTACTGTCTCGGAGCACTATTCGCCGAATATATCTTAACAACCTTAGATCATTCGTACGGTGTTCTCAAACTTTTTTTCCCTCTTCCTAACACATTTAACAATTTTTTCCACTACACTAACAAAATCTGTACGAATCACTTTAAACCTTAATTGGCACTTATAAAACTATCGCCTATTTTGCCAATTTCGAACAGTTTTTTAGCTGTCTAATGTGGGTGTCAAATTAGCACTATTTAGCACTAAACTGCGGTTAGATACATGCTACCGTCTGTAACTCCATGGAGCTAATAACTTGATGAACCACTCGACTTTAGTAAGAGGGGGCACTGATTAAATGGTTTATTTTTAAGGGGGGCTGCCGGTAACGCCATTGGTGATCAGCTCTCGTCTCCGCTAACATAATGTGCCACGTCTATTGGGCGCTGGCGTCAATAGAAATGGAATTACTCCAGCAATCCGGCCCTCCGTTAACACCTACCGCATTAAAAAAAATAAAACCAATTCAGCAGTGGAAAAGACCGAGTATTATACTTAAAGCATAGTTAAAGTCATCGGATGGGTTTAAGCTGAAACAAATAAGAAGATCGTTAAGTAGAGTAACATTTTTACTTGATCGAGTGGGCAAGTTGACATTGGAGTTTTTAATGGATTTTTCGCTCGGTAACACGCCCCTCCCTGCGCGCGCCGCTGCTGGGCGTTTCTAGTATTAAACCACTTTAATGCTTTTAATTGAGGTGTCAAAGGTATTATATTTCTTGTTTTTATTGCCCGTTTTTGTTAAGACTAACGTCTCTCAATGCAGTTGATTTCACACATTTATGTTGGGTTTGTTAAGAAGAAGTTTGAATTATTGAAATTGTTTTCATTTGTGCCTTCTTTCTCTTGATGTAAAACGATTTTAATTAATTTTAGTTATGACTGTGATGGAAATTAAATAATTTATAGCTATTAGGCTGCGTTTATCATTATTATTTTAGTTATATGACTAGATGAATTTATGAATGAATAGAAGGATTGTTTCTACGGATATTAATAATTAAAGGAGGTTAAAATGAATTATTTTTAATTTTTTTTTGAGTCTCTCAAAAATCTTAACCTAGATAGGTATATATCAGGATGTTTAATTAATTTAGATTGCACCAAACTCTCATGAAAAATTGGTTAATTAAATTGTATTAATTTCAAAATTGAAAACAAATAAAAAATATAATAATAATCAATTAATCAGAAATAATAGGTTATGAAGAAATACAACAATCTAAAAACATGAATTTTAAATTCTTTCCTGCAGCTTATTCAGAAAATTTTTTTTCAGGATTCCGTTAAATTATTAGTTAATGTTGTGTTAACTTAAAAGGAAGAGAAGATTTGATAGAAAATTTCTGAATTGGAAAATCAAATGATACCTATAGGTATAAGACGCGCTTGCTTCATCCAAATGTTTTCGGTTAAATTTTCAATGTAGTATTCAAAATTGATAATTAGCATTGCAGTCACGGCAGTTTTCGTTTTCTCGAAATTGTTTGAAAATAACAAATTGACGGCACTTATCTATAATTATAAAACAAAACATGTACTGTCGAATAGTGTGTTACAATAAATTCTCACAAAATCTACACACCTGGAATATAGGTATACGCACCACTGCCTGCAAAATCCCATTCGCATAGAGCAAATAACTTTTGAAAGACGAGTTTATTTTTTAAATATGCGTTTGCTGCAAGACAGTTCTTTGTGAGATTTAATATGAGCTTAAGATGGTAATTTTGGTTGTTACAATTCTACTAATTCAATTTACATGTGGTGGAGAGGCGTGAAGATGAATTAATTGAAAGACAAGAGAACCCTTAAATGGAACCATGCGGAACTCCACATTAATTAGAAAATTATTAAAATTACTCGCCATAAGAATCAATTAATTTCGCTTTTTCATTTGGATTAAAACTTCAAATAGGATTATTGACTACCGTTTTTGGTATGCAAGCAAATATTATGACACTGTCATGGCGCAGTTTTTTCGTGAGCATTTAATCAGCAGCATATCAATATAAATAAGTTATAAATCTGTTTAGTATTCAATTTCTTGTTATTGTAGGTATTGCAATTTATTATGCACGAATGATGTCTTAATATTATCTTGCATCCGAAGGTCCAACTAATTTTTCAATCTTTTTTTCTTTTTGTTTCTGCGAATCGATTAGAACAACCAACATTGATACCACTCGCTGAAAATCTTTTTGTATTTCCGAAATCAGAATGTATTAAAATACTGAATAACGTTTTTGGAGTAATAAAAAATGTAAAGTGATAGGTATGATATTTTAAAATAGTTTTGAAGCATTCACACTTTTTTTATATAGAAGAAATATTTTGGAAAGACAGATATTACAGCCTCTAAGCCTATAAAAGTAATTTTCTCTTTCAGAAGATGTTTGCTCGTATATTTATATTTCATTATTGGAATGTAGAGAATTTTACCACGATTTTGTTTTTTTTTGCAGTAGTAAACAATTTTTTAGACAAATTTTTTAGATCAATTTGGAATCCTTAAGGTTACAAAGTTAGTGTTACCAGACTTAATTCTCTTTCTTAATTTCTTTTTGTGGAAATAAAAAGTGATATTGTTTTTTGCATTTTCTAGTTTAGTTGTTTTGCTTTCTTCTTGATTGTAGGGTAAAATGGGGATAGATGTCTACCCTAACTTTAATGTTTACAACTTAAATATTTTTGTACAATAAATCAGAATTTTACATATTACGTTGGAGTCATTATTCCTACACGCAAAACATGTAGTAGCTTGATGACCAATAAATACTTTTTTTGAGGTTAGTTGCCTACCTCACTGTTCAATTAACGCCTAATTTTTATAAAAAAAAGTAATGAAAATAATTTAAAAAATGTTTATTATACAAAATAATGTTACTATTATCAAATATAAGCATAGAAACTTATGATGTATAAAAGAACGAGCCATTTTTAGTAACTGCCAAAACACTACTTAAATTTTTCTTTTAACTGATAACGTCTCTTGTCTTTTTTGATCTCTTCCACAGTCGTTGCATCTATCGTTGTAAGTACATTCGGCAATTTTCATGGAGCCACAGTTTGCAGTCAGTACAGCAGATCCAGTCAACATTTTGTTTGGTTTCATAATAGTTTTCCAAACATCCCAAACCACGATTATTTTCATTATTTTTTTCATTCAAAGTTTCTTTTCTAGTTTCAGACTTTTTTCTTTCTCGTTGTCGCTTCTGTTGCTGTCATTTTTGGTATATTTCGGGTCCTTAGTTTATTTGTCGCTTGTTGGTGGTATAATTCTTATGTCACGAATTCTTGCGGATGTTTGCATTGAAATTTCTGGAACTGAAGCCACCTCTGCTAGAATCTTAGAACGAGTTTCATGGGCAGATGCTTTTGAAGCGAAGGTGTCCGGTTATATTTTTCTGGAGTTGAACTATTTGCTTCTAAAATGACGAAATCATTTTCATTTGGCGCAGAAACAAAAGGTACATTAGGTGCGTCTTTAAATAAAAACAGATAGTTATTGGCATTTTCTAAATATTCTTTTGTAGCTAATTCAGTTTCTGTTTTTTCGCCTTGGGTTAATGAATGATCTGGAATTTGGGAAAAAATAGTCTGGAACGGCATTTCTATTGAACGGGTATATTCCTGTTGCGGAAAACCCGACAATACCATTTTCGACAGTGGTTCATCACATCAGTTTTCCCATATTGTCTCTGTTAATAATTTTGTCCCTATTTGTAAACATCTAGTCTCTAGCTTCCTGTTTAAAAAATTCTTCCAGTGGCTTAGAAAACGAGCAATAAAGAGGTGGTGTGACTTGGTAAACAGAGCACAATCACGTTGTTCTCATCTGCTATTTTTAACAAATTATAATTGTGGCTTTAGGTTCTTGACGGACGAAATAATCTTGAAACCATTTAGTGAATAAATCTGCGTTTATGTATGCAGATTTGCTATTCATATATTTGGTGGGAAACCTTCTGATCTATTGGGAAATTTTCTTACTTTCTCTGTGATGAAAATGGGCAGCAAAATTATACCTTCTGCATTTACGCATGCATTTATAGAAACGGCTTATTTATCACTCCTGCTCTCGCAACAGTAAGTCCTTCGCGTTTCCTGAGAGATAATTCTGGACATCTCTTTAAAAAAGATTTCAACCAGTGATCTCCAGCTTGCTCTTGTTCAGCGCCTTTTGGCCCAAAAACATTATCCTTATATGCTGAACGAAATTGTACGCTATAGAACGCACCATAACAGGAGTTGGTGCAAATCCCGCATCTTGTAGTCTTTTAACGTGAACTACAAGTCGTTTTTCGTTGTCAAAGCCTAAGCTGGGATGTCTTCCTTGTGAAAGAATCTTGTTGGTTACGTTTTGCAGTTATCTTCTTAGAGTTCTATTTGAATATTATATATTTTGCTTGCTTTATTAATATTTAAAGATTTGTTGTTAATTTTCATTGTTTTTTGATTTTGGCATATCCTCGCACGTCATTACTTGTGTGAATAATCCCATTTAAAATATTACTTAAAAAGTAAGTGTAAGGCTTAGCGTTTTCCAGATATTTACTTACTTAAATGCAATCTCTGATCTGAAGCAATTTTAAATGGCATCAATGTAATTCTAAGTAGATTAAGAGAATTCGGTAATTACATTAGAGACTTATGACAATTTCTTTAAAAAATGCACTTAAGCTTTGTCAAAAGCACAAAGAATTAACAATAAATATTCGCAAATGCGTTTTTAATTTAGTTCAGAATGTCACGTCACTCTTCTTTTGCTTTAAAATATTCATTTAATACCATCGAATCTGGGGCACCCTGTACATTATTCATATTTAGTAAAAGAATTCCTCTATCTACTTGAGATCAAGCGATTACCTGAGCTCCTCTTGAGAGAAGAATGTGATGAGCTGATGAGGATAAACAAGATATAACTAAAACTATGCAAAACATAATTCCAAGATTCACTAAGTTAAATCATAACAACCACAGTACTTTTTTGGTTTTAAATTTGGCCTTCTAAATTCAAACGCCGCACAGTGTATGGAAATCATAATTTACAAAAAATTGTAAAATTCTATCGTTTCAGTGTGCTCTTGTTATTCGTAACTTGCAAAGTTGAAGTAAACGGTTGCTCATCTTTTAAAGTCAATATACAACATTAAGACAAACTTTAATTTTACTTCTCTTAATTTACATTTTTTTCTGAAGACATTATAAATTGTAGATCAATCTAATAAATAGGACAATGTTAGAAATCCGTAATTTTGATCCCTCTTGCACAATCATCGATTTGTACATATATTTCCTGATTAACGAGTTTTATATCAATTAACACAACACTATAATTAAATATATGTTTGAAGAGGACGGTAATTCCCTAAATTTGAAATAGTTATTTCATGAAAATAAACACACCTTTTAGAGTAATTATAAAACGTTTAGAATACACGCGGTTAATTTTCTGCTTTTTATGCAATCTGCGTTTAGTGCATACGGAATTTATTAATTTAGCAAGTGATTATCTATTACAAATAACCGATTTTACAGCAAGCAAATTAAGTAAATAGGTAAATAGTCTAGGTAAGAAGCTTACATAGAAAATTTAAGAAAATAAACTTTTTCTTTTGCTTTCATGGAAAATTAGAGATTGTCAAACTTCAGTACCCGCACGGAAATTTTTATTTTCACACGCGCCTATTTTTGGTCAGGGCGGCCTTTAGTTCCTTACACAATTCTTCATATTTAAGTAATTTTGTGTTTATTTTTCTTTTTTCAATCTATCTGAAACATGAAGTTTACTGTTTAATGAATTATTAAATCACTTACAAAACATGAATTTTAGAATCTTCTGATCTAGCATAGAGACCAAAAAACATAAAACAGCAAACACAAATGACAGTCTTAAAATAACGTAAAAGCAAATAAATTTCCAAATAAAATAAATAAAGATTCGTACACCATCTTTCGATAAAGAAATTAAACCTCTTTGAATGTAATTATTTTATAGCAGTTATTACGTAGACTACATGAAAAAATTACATAACGTAATTTAGATTATCCCGACGGAGCGTATTTTTGAATTTATATTTGCATGGGACGCCGCACAGTAGGCTAATTTACTTCACCAGTTACTTTTTTCTCCTATTTTTCTTAAACTGTGTGATGTGTTTTCAACAGTTTTCTTTTTCTCTATTGGCATCAGCTTGACCGAGCTGGCCAAAAAATAACAGATCCTTTGTGAGATTCCACAAACGGTTTAAGTGATGCTACCACATGCTCCCTTGCAAAAATTTTGATTGATCGTGCTTTTCGTGATAAAAAAGTCAGTTTTATTTTCACACATACAAACGGCCAGGCAAGGCATTTTTGTGATTGTTTCTAGCTTTTCTCCATTGAAATCATCGTTGAATTCTTTCTGGTGTTTGTCGACCAGAATTCGTGAAGTAGGTTCATCGCCACACAGTCGAATTTCTTGATCAAGTTGGCGTATTCAACTTTCTCTACCGTGTCTTCTTTGCTGTTTTTTCCCAGCACCTCAACTGATTACTTCATGATCTTCTGAGTCAGTGAATACAAGCTGTTCAGCTTATCGTAATCCCATTCCGATCCTCTCTGAATGCTCAAAGTGTCGACGGCAGTGAAAGTCACACAACAAACTTAGACTTCATATATCTTTGTACACTTATGATTTGCACTTTCAAGAACAATCAGAAGATTGAGCAGTTTAGAAATCATGAATAAAATCAATAAGATCTTTGAGAAAAATAAAATAAAGCTACATCTCCTGCTTTTTGAGTCTTCGCTATTCACGGGACAAGACAAGTCTCATACAGTCTCATTCTTTAACAACCCTGATGGAAAAAAACAATGATATTTGAGACGCTTGATATCCTACCTCAGCAATGTTATTTGCAAAGTTTCCAAAAGTCTCATAACTCATAACATATCATTTAATACTCAGTTCTCGGAATACTTTACTAACAACGCTTTAAAACCGTTTCTGTTGAAACGTTGCAAAAATGTTTCCAAATGGCTTCTGGGGGATAATCTAAAAAAAATTAAATTAAATGTAAGATATATATATAGGGTGTTTCAGTTTGAATCTTGATAAATTTGGAAAATGTTAGGAACTCGAGAAACTACCGCTAAATAGTTTGAGTGCACTACCTTTTTTAATAAACAAAAACAACTTTATTCTTTGTTTGTAACCCTACCAAATCAAAACAAGCTGTATCATTAACAAAAGCAAAAATCCAAATAATAATAATTATATAGGAAAAATAAATACTAGTTGCAGTTATGATTAATTTTGGATTCTTAAAAATAGCCATCAGACGCTTTAATAACTGCTTCACATATTTGAGTTTCAGGATTACATGTTTACCAATTACCTGCCACTCTGTCCCCAAGGCTTTACATCACTGTTTTGAGTTAGTTGAACCTGCCTTTCCTGCCTTACTGTCAAGTTAGTTCCAAAGAAGTTCAATCGGATTACAGTCGGAACTTTATAGTAATTATATCCTGTTTAAGCTTTCTCTTTCCTGTCGTGGTCTGCAACATAGTCACGGCATTTTTGGGTGGTTGTCTTATTGCAGTACAAATCGTTTTCCAGAGGGCAACACATGTTCTAGAACTCCTTTGTAGCTTTCTTTCGTTAAGATACCATCAATTTTGAACAATTCTCCCGCAGCGCCACCCCCAAAACAACCTCACACCATTACCGAACCGTCTTAATGCTCAACAGTTTGTGTCACACATTGAGGTTTCATTCTTTCTCCCGGACAAGCTTAGGACGCTTACAGGTGAACAGTTCACACTTTGATTTGTACGTAAATAAAATTTTCTTTCAGACTTGAAGCTTTCAGTTTTTATGTAGCTTAGCTTTTCCTTATTTACATGTCGCAGAAGTGGTTTTTTTGGCTGCTACACGTTCTTTAAGCCCTTTTGCTAAAAGGCGCCTTTTTACAGTAAACACTGAAACAGGATTAGCTCTGAGCATATTTCAGGCGCAGTTTTAAATCTATCCCTCTTGCTCATTACTGCGATATATGTATTTATCTTCTGCTTCGGTGATTACAAGAGGCTTGCCTGGATAAAGGCGGTCGTTATTGCTACCAGTAAACTCAAAACGCTTAAGAGTATATTGTACAGCCCATAATGATACTCCTACTTGTGCCTCAATCTCTCGGAACGAGAGAAGCAATGATTGCTGGACGCTCTTCTATGCTTAATTCACTTTTTAGTGCAATATTTCAAAAAATTGCTGGTTCCACAAAAATAAAATTCGGAAACATTTAAGGTTTTTCCAATAAAACGATTATTTTTGTAAAGAAATGATTCCAGGCCGACCCTTTAAAATAGTTTCAACAATATTCAAATAGATAAGTTTTACTTTAACAATTTTATTTCTTTATTCTATTTAAATATAAATTTGATATAATACGTACTTTATCCTTTGTACGTGTTAGACGATTTACATGTTTTATATAATTGGAATCCTTGTAAATGTAATTTATAGTCCATAGACTAAATGGTATCAAAATTTTTAAAGTTTGGCATGTGTACTCAAATTATTGAGCGGTAGTGTAAGTGCACTTTCAGATAAACTCATATTAAAAACGTTTAGTTTTTAAGACACAGGTTGTCAAAGTTACTCAAAAAAGTTCTTATTTCTTTAATATCTCCACAACCACGTGAGATTTCTCACTTGGTGTATTTTGCAATTGATTTTCTTGCCATGAGTGAAGATTTAGAGAGGGACAGTCACTCTTTTGCAAAAAAATATGTTATTTCACTGAAAAACGAATTTTTTACGTTTTTGAACTTTACATTTAATTTAGCAAAACAATTACTCTTGTGTTTTTGTCGAAAATGCATCGTTTTCGAGTAAAATTGAATTTTCTCAAACCCTACAAACTCATTGTTTGACGTTTATATCTGTGGTTTAATTTAAATAATTGTCGAAGAACGTGAGATATTATAAGATGCAAGTTCTTTTGTGCTTGTAGTTATAAGATGTAATACTATTATGTATGCTTTTATAGCTCACAATTTTGTTATGGGAGGAGATTAGAAATAGAAGAAGGAGAGGTGCAGATTTATTTCAAAAATATAGAGATTAGGTTACTGCTAATTTTGAAAATTACCTAACTACACGATACATAAAGGCAAACATTTATTTTGTCTTTCAGAATAAATTCTTGTACCAATTAGTCAGTTGTCAGTCATCCTTCTAAGTAGCAGAAACAAAATAACTTTCTATTCTATCAGAGCGCAGTTCTTAAAATTTCAGAATTTTAAAGTTTCTGGCGTTTAGTCACAATTGCAGCTTCTATATCGAAACGTTGTTTAATTATGCTGAGGATGTTCTTGAACGACTAGAATTCCCAGATTTCCACTTTCAGATTATTCTAGATGTCAGTTAGCTGGGACACGTCTTTGTTAAGAAGAACTTTCTATTGTCACTTACAATTTTCAAGATGTATTTTAATAAAAGTTTAATGTAACATTAAAATTAAATTAAATCTAATATTATCAAGCAGTCTACGCTACTGAACAATAGTATGTTGAAGGTGACTGTTAAAAATGTTTATAATTTCCTTCACAACCGACGAAGACTCAAATAGTTGGTAATGGTGATAAAATTTTCTTTGTAAACAAGAACTGTGTGTAGGGTATAACTATAAATTAGTAAAGAAAATATACACTTTTCACTTGCCTTTCGTTTGGCAGTTTTCTTTCTCTAACAACGTGTTGCTATAACTGCCAACAAGTCAGCTTGTAAGATTGGGCAGTAATTGTAATTAAAAGACATAAGAACAAAAAAGATATATACATATACAATTTATCTGTAAATATAAATAGCAAACATTTTAACAAACAAAATAAATTCAAACTTATTATTGCCAATTTACTGGCAATAGATATAGTTTAGACACAGACCATTGAAAGGTGTCATTGGCAGTTTTTACTGTGGCAACGCGGCAAATGCTATCGGCACCAGGATGTGTTTCTATTACTCTTGCAAGCGCCCAACGTAAAGGCGGATGCTGTTCATTTTTTATAACCACCAAGTCCCCTACTTTAATGTTAGAATTCTTTTTTGTTCATATTTAAATAATCAAGATGCCATCTCTTCCAGAAGACGGCATGCAATTTTTGAATTAATGTTGAAGTGTGTTGATATCATGGTTTGCATAATCTCGCGAAGGCAATGAAGTAAGTGGTGCTAAAGTTAAGAAATGACCTGGAGTAAGCGCCAGAAATATCGTTAGGATCACCACTCATATGATATAGTGCCTAGAATTTAAAACAGATTCAACCTGCACGAGTACGATGTAGAACTTCTCAAAAGTCAATACTTGTGCTCCTACTACTAGAATTAGGTGAGCTGTAACATTTCACACACCTGCTTCCCAAAGCCCGCTAAAATTGGGTGCCGTGGGTCGATTGAGATGCCATTTAATTCCTTCAGACTACGGTTTCTCATATAATTTCAATCAATTGTCTGTAAGCACCAATAAAGTTTGTGCCACAATCCGAATGTATATCGTTGCAGCGACCCCTACGCGACACGAAACGACGAAATGCTGCTAAGAAAGCTTCGCTACTCAAATTGGAAACTAGCTCTAAATGTATTGCCTTGTGGCGAAACATATAAATATGCAAACATAGGCCTTTTGAGATTGTATGCCTCTAGATTTACCTAACGTAACTGAGAATGGATATGCATAGTTTACACCTACCTCCTGAAATGGTTTTAACTGAGATACTCGAGAAGCAGATAGGTCACCAATGTACGGTATTACAGGTTTTGGATTGACTTTGAAACGTTTAAAACAACGCGATAGACAATGTCAAATAGCATTTTTGGCTGACAACATCCAGACTTGTTGTGATATTAAGAAATGCAGAGCCTGTAAACTGGATTGAAGAAATTTCTTATGCATACTTTCGATAATTAACTCTGTCAAATGGTGCGTTTGAGGTAACAATAACGGAAATTTCTTATCATGCAACAAAGATGAGTTGGTTAATCTCCTACCGATCCTGAGAAAACCCTTTTCATCTAACAATGGGTTTAACTTTCAAATGGATTTCGAATTGCATTTTCCACTCTCTAGTTGACTAATATGATTCGAAAAAACTTCTGATTGAACTTGCTTTACTAAGACCATAAGTGCATCTTGAAAATCGGTTTCGCAAAGTGCACTGGATTTTTTGCCTTCTTTATGCCTTGAGTTATTTACAAATCGAAAGCAAAACGCTACAATCCTAAGGATTTCTTCTAAAGAATAAAACTTATTTAGAATACTGTCCATATCTCGAGGTACTAAAGAAATCAGAGCAATTTTTCTTTCTTCGCTTTGGACTTCTGAAGACCAGAAATTCGAAGTGTCAAAGGGCCAATTATCTGGCGTTTCTAGTAAAAACGCAGGATCACTAAACCACATGGAGTGATGAAGTAATTGCTCCGGAAGCAAACCCCGAGTTACTCAATCAGCAGGATTATTACCCGACGAAACATGTCGCCAATGATTCGGAGATATTTTATCCTGGATATGGCTAGCACGATTACAAACGAAGGTATGCCAACAGTGTGGTGATGACTTGATCCAAGTGAGAGTGACTTGAGAGTCACACAAAGCGAACGTATTGGAAATACCAAGTTTATCCCCATATGCATTGCGAACAAATTCTACTAAATCTGTCAACAATATAGCAGCACAAAGTTCTAATCGTGACAATGACAATCTTTTTAAGGGCACCACTTTGGACTTTCCAGCTACTAAATAGACTATAACCTCCGTTTTATTAATCAAACGAAAATACACTACTGCACCATATCCAGCTTCACTTGCACCCGAAAATGCGTGTAATTCACATTCCCTTTTGTAGAGAGGGATGTGTCTTGGTATCTTGAGCGAAGATATCAAATGAAGTTCAGACTGAAATCTTTTCTGCTGAGATATAGTATCTGAAGAGGGTTCTTGATCCCACTAAAATCCGTAAATGTTGGATTAGACGCTTAGAGAAGAGAGTGAGGGGTGAAATAAATCCCAAAAGATCAAATATTTTTGTCAGATCAGACAAAATCGATCTTCTTGTACAAGAATCTGACATACGAAAAAGTCGATAAGTAAAACTATCGATTTGTGGCTGACATTGCAAACCTAAAACCTTAACAGAGCAAGGTTGTTTACTAAAAAACGATAAAGGTTGTTGATTGTTCGAAATTCAAACCCTCCTTTGAGCAACAACAATGAGAGTTCTGACTTAATTTTACAGGGTGCGTCCAAGGTCTCACAGCCAGTCAAACTATCATCTACGTAGATATCTTAACAAAGAATTTTAGAAGCAAGAGGAAAATTCTCTTGCTCGTCTAGAGCTAATTGTCGAATTGTTCGGTTAGCTAGATAAGGCAAACTCGTTACACCAAATGTCACCGTATTTAACCTACACTCTTGTATAGGATTATCACGGTCAAATCTCCAAAGAATTCTTTGGAAGTCCCTATCTTCTTCACGCACTAGAATTCTCAAATACATTAGTTTGATGTCATCTATTAAAATATATCTGCGAAAGCGAAATTTTAACAAGACTGTAGCTATATCTAAATGAAGTTTAGGACTTGCAAATAACATGTCATCGTGCATCATTCATTACTTTAGAATGTGACGTTAGTAGTCCTTCAAAGTGCAGTTCTTTGTCCGACGCTTAGTTTTAAATACCGAACTGCAATTTGTCTTCTGCAGTCCTTGATCAAAATTGCGTTCTTTCCATAAATCACATTTTAAAGGCAATGAGTATTGACAATAGCCAGATCTATACCGGGTGCTGAATTGGCGGACGCAACTTAGAAAATCCCATGCTAATTTTGAAATGTTTAGATACTGGCTCCCCCAATTATTTTAGCACTAAACTTTATTTAGGTTTTCCAAAGGGCGTTGCAAGATGATGTACACTGAGCAATTTCAGCATTTTATAATAACTGAATTTGAAGATATTTGAAGAAAGGTGTGTGCATAATACATGATATGTGCATAATTCGGCAGCAATTTCAAACAGGCCTGTAAATCTTCCTAATCAACTATTTCTATTAATTATCTGTGATTATTACTACATCCTTCCTTGTAACAATAGCAGTCCTTTTCACATATATACTGTCAAGTTTTCGTAAAAAGTACTGTATCACTGAAAGTTCGTTTTAACCAAATCAAATAAAGGTCTTGTTTTAAAACTTTTGTCATGCTTATTTTCTTTGGCTTATTTGTTGTCTTTCATTTCAAATTGAAATAGCTATTTCTGCTCATTGCTTGTTTCACTAACGAAATTGCTAAATCTTCCTCTTCTGACCAATAATTCTTTTTGGCTGGATAACGTATGATATCCAGAAAAAATCAAAAATCCAATGAAAACTTTGATATCATTGATCGTAATTATACTGTACGAAGGTTTGTGCTTTGTTTCTTTTGCGTAGCGCATTGTTTCCTTAACAATTATTAGTTTGTATACTTCTTTGGTAAAGAAAAGTTCAAACAATTCCAGCACACAATGTTCAGCTAATTCATTTTTGATTTCATCTCAATGTTGAATAAACACATTTTGATCTACGTCGAAATTGTGTTTCGGGTGTCCATTTGACTACCACAAAGCTTTTTTGAATTTTTTGGTGGACGCTGTATATCACTCTCTTCTTTATCGTTCAATAATAATGTAATTGTGGTTGGAAGCCAGGAATATGACGTACAACAGGCATTTCGGTAAGATCACCGTCAAATCTTTCGGTCTGTTCGTCTACTTCAGGAGAAAGAGCAAGTATGTCTGCTTCAATTTCTTCGGAAAAGCAGTGCACATACGCTTCTGGTGTTTTAAAAATTATACTCATTTTCTTGCTTATTTGTATTAACTCTGTAATAAAATACAAAAAAAGAATGGATTCGGCTTATTTATAATTTATATATGGCAAGTCCAAGAGGCAATTTTGAAAAGTATAAACATGAAGTATGTGTCATAACCAAAGTAAATTCTTTTAATTTCTTGTACTTGATTAGATTCTTCTTTCAAAAGATGCTTGCAATAATGACCTACCACTTCTTAGAACTTCTGAAATTTCTCCAGTACTATTCAAAGATTAACTTGTTTCCATGATAAAGATAAGAGAATTATGAAAATTCTCAAAATTTCGAAGCAATTTGAGACTCAGAATTTTCCTAGATGTTAAAGAGGCTCTAAAGAAATTCTGGAGATAGGTTGAGAAATTCTTATTGTTGGGAATTTTCAGTTTTTGACTAAATTTTTTTACGATCGCCCAAAACAACACCAAAATGACAATTCTTTGAGGCTTAACATTGGAATCTAGTAAACCGTAAGCGAAAAGAAACTTGCGTATTTTTGAATTTAATTCATTGCAATAGTCAATTATGTCAATATAGATATAAGTAAATAGAAAATAAACAGCAAAGAGAGGGTTTCTCAAAATAACTTCGATATCCAAAAAAAATATTTTCTTCTTTTGTTTCACTACGGCGCTGGAGAATAAACGCAGATATTTCTAATGGAGCGTCCACTTGATTTGCATGCATATCATGGAACAGTTCGCTTTTATTAGTGCTTTTATATAATTTTGTTTTATGAAATAATAAAATGAAAACTATTTTTCATGGAAGTAACATAGTTCGTTATATTAGAAGTAATTATGACATCATACGCATAAGACAATCGAGGGTTTTTGTCACGTTATTATGAAACAATTGATGTCTAATTTACTTTATCAATTGTCCCACAACAGATGCAGTCTATTTTAATGTCACGATTTACTCACGACATACTACGTTGTTTTCATGAAAAATGGTTTTTATTCTATAACTTCGTAAAACGAAAGAATAACTGTCAAACCTATATCACCGATAAGTGCTAAAAACGCTTGATATACAAATGAAGTAGAAATTCAATTTAAAAGAAACCTATGTTTACGCTCTTCACTGCTGCAGTAAATCAAAATACGATCGCGAACAGGGCCGGCGCTAGAATATTTAACGCCTATGGCAGAATTTCTTAAGAGGCCTTCGTATGGTAAACAAGATGATGCCTGGCACATTTAATGCCAATCTCAATTGTATTCCCCTTTTCGCAGCGCGTAGCCGTCTGCACGTTCTTGCGCTAAGCTAAGCTGATCGTACATAACTTTACGGCTTTAGAAACTTGTGAAATTGCAAATTGTATTAATGGACTTACAGATATGGGTTTTCATAGTGTCATTAACCAACAATTACGGAATTACGAATAATGTTATGCCATTTGTAGTGCAGAATTTGTAGATACTGCGTTGCACTACGTTAATTTTAACAAATTGAATTTAGGGACTTATACAGATACTGATTTCTAGGGGAGAACGTTGGAAATTCTGTGAAAAATGCTGAAAATGTACTCTAAAACAGTCGTAGACTTCATGTCATTTGAGACGGAGAAGAAAATTTAGATCAGAACCTGTACTACGATATTTGGCGCCAATGGCAGAATTCTTTAAAGCAATTTCGTGTGGCAGACAGCGTGGTGCATTTATTGTCAGTTTGAGCTACCTTATATTCTCCATAGTACAGCACCATATAGAACTGTGGAAACCCTCTCTTTGCCATTTTTTCTGTTCTTATTCGGTACTAACATTATTGATTTCAGTAAATAAAATGGAGTGTGGAGATGCTCCCAATTGATTTTTAATCATATTTAAGAAACAGACAGAAATTTTTAATAATAACTATGATAACATATGTATTTAGATACAAGAATGCCGCATAAAACTTTCTTGTAAGCATGACCCTTTATTACTTACATAACTTTCAATAAAGCTCTAATATTAGTTTCTTTGTGTAAAAAATATCTAAAACATAGAAGTTGGTGTGTTTCTCAAGGAAATTTATTTAATAAATAATAATTACATACTTAGATTACTAATTAACATTCTTCAACTCTCACATGTTACCTTGAAGGAGTTGTGGATTAATAAAAAAAATATTCTCTAGCCTTCTTAAAATAACCAATATTAGATGAAATGCGTTGGAAGAGTTCGCTCATCAATAGAAATTAAAATCATTGAAATATTATTTCATAGCAGGAGGCATGAAGTCTAATAGAAAAACCGGAAATGTTCAACACACAACATTGAAGATCTTTAGTTATATCATATTGTGTTACGTAACCAAGCGTAGAATTCATAAAACAATTTAAAATATTTGGTGCTGAAAGAATGTGACATAAAGAGTCAAAGAGATAATTGGTATCTTCCAGAGCATGACCAAAATATAACTATTAATTAGATGCGATGTCAGCAGGTGTTTTAGCGGCAAATTTAGTATTATTATTAAAAATTGTATAATAAAATAATATTTAGAACATAAAAAACAAAATCAACTTTTTGAAAGTTTCTACGTATCAATATCATTTGGTATAGTATCTGATTAAAATATCGCACAAACAATTCCACGTTTCATTCGAGATTTCAACATTGATTTATTACTAGAGTTCAAGGAAAATCTTATCTATGCTTATCTTTGTTTACTCAATATACCCTAAAAACTATTTTCACTATTTCCAGATCTGGAATTCAATTATAACCTACCACACTAACCGTTCTATAAAGATACACAAATTGTTGTATAAAAATCTCGTTTTCATTATTGTTTGTCTTATCTTGTTTTAATTACTGTTTTTTTAAATGTTTAAATTACATTGCATGTGTGCTATGTAATAATATTCCTGTTCTTACGTTAACAATAATGTAACTTTTTCTTGACGCATAAATTAATTTTTTATTGCCCCTTACGCTAACACAATGTTAATAAAATTCTAAAACGCAGGTATAAATTTACAAAATACTTCCTTGTTTTTCCGTCATTATTACTTCATAAAGTAGATTCTTCTTTTCTAAATACTATTATTATACTTAACTTGCATATTGGATAATATTTAAATTGCCATTCCTTGAAAGCAAGTAGAAAACACAGTAAAAACCATATGGGTGTACGTTTTTTAATTTAATTATTAAATTTTAGTTTAAGGTGACTAAAACTATTAAGATAAACATGTTAAATTTAAATTTTAGTGTCCACTAATTAAAAATGTCAAAATATTTGTGAAATTCAAAGAATGTAGAATAACTCTAGATGGTAGAATGTGTAATATAATTTTATGTTCTGCCAAGTAAAATAAATTTTATTGAAATAATTATCAATTAACGATAAAAAAAAGGGTAAAAATTACAGCCGGTGAATTGCGATTCAGTTGGATAAAAAAAAATCGAAATTTCAAAAATGTCTCTTTTTTGGTATTTATTTCTTAGGTATGCAAAATAAATAAAAATCGTTTTTCCCTACTTGTGGGGATAAGATCCACAGATCCATAGTTTTCAATTTTCTTGCTGAATTTATATCAAAACGGGTTCGTGTATGTCATCCATTTAACGTAAATGATGAAGGTTTGATGAAACTAAACTTTGAGCTTCAATCCTAAAAAGTCTCACGTAATTATTTGCATAAATATATTCTCAAAGAATCATAAGAAAAAGCAAGTTGAATTTAAGACAGAAATTCTCTTTATTAAACTATTAAGAAATACCAAAAGTTCAGGATATATTGACGAAGTACGTACTTTGTCAAAATGTACATGTAATTGTTGGTAATTCGTACGTTCTCGAACTTGTGTGTTATGAAGATTCAGAGGATCTAAGAAGAAAAATTTTTTTTGAAGGCAACCGTGATCTTAGGTATGAGCTTTAAGATCAGAAGTAATTACACCTGTAGAAGACTCTTAAAGATTTCCTCAATACTTGCAAATCTGTTAAGTTTAGATTTGAAAAAAAAAACTTAAGTTTCAGCAGCTACTGTTGTCGAGCGAAAATTTCTTGTATCGATATTAGCAAAAACTTCTACCTGTTTCCTAAGTATCGTAAAAAGCGTATAGGGTCAAGTAGGGTAAATGTAAACTAGGGGTAATTAAAAATAGGTCTGTAGATTATTTAAAATTTAAAATATAAGATTTTCGCGCACTTACGCCAGTTGACAGATTCATAATTGTTGCCGAACAGAATAATTTAGTTCATTGGCGTCGACGCAGCGTAAACATATAACAAAAGTTGCATGTGGTATTTTGAAGTTTGTGATTTACTTCAGTAGCATTAATTTATACTGGAATTCCAAGGGACTGGGCGGTAAGTTTCGAAGTGTGGGTATCGCTTTACGAGGGCGGTTCAGTAAGTACCCGTGTTTGACGACAGAAG
>VTPC01090692.1:0-67492 GCA_011009095.1 Ignelater luminosus
ACTGTGTAAAGTGTAATCTGAAAGATATTTCAAACTAAATGCTTTAAGGAAAGTCATAACATAAGTGAGTTTTAGTAAATGTAAGATGATGAAGAAACAATGTTGTATTACAAAAGTGCCAGTATCGTGTTTTTGCAAGAAAACAAAAAAAAAACAAAGACATCTAAAAAATTTATTTTTTAGTAAATAAATAGATAGCCCTGGATGATTTTAAAGGAAGAACGTCGATGCCCAAAAGAGGCAAATATTTCTTAATTTAACTGACTTTTTATGTCTCAACTGTTTGCGATTCCAATAGTGAGCCTCGATATTTGGACACACTGTATGTTTGCTCATATTATGGTTTGGACCTACAAAATGTTTTACAGTTATAACCATGTCTGCACGGGTATAATTCCCAAATGTCTGTAATAAAATTATCCAAAAACTTATGTTAGCTAATGTCACACATAAAGTAAATGAACAGTTTTTGTTTCATTCTTGTTTCACTAACGGCAACTGTTCTCACAAAACACAAAACAGTATTATAACTCATGAAATATGTCAGAACAAGAAAATTCGCCACGGGTATAATTAAACTGACCAAGCTTAACATTACTTCATTTGTGACATGATTATACTCCGCGCACATCTAATACCCATTACAATTTATAATTGCCGTAAATTTGCCGTGTACAACTTTTTGATCACGCGAACTAATTCAGATAACCTACGTGGTTGGTTGTCTAAAAAAAATCACTTCGTGTAATTTGCTATATATTTTCCCTAGTTTGCTTCAGTTTTAAGCGGCGATACGCATAATTTATTGCATCTTTCGGTATGAGTAATTATCGCACGGTAATTGGTTAGGCGGGAAATAAGTTTACAATTTTATAATTACGAGTCATATGTAGATTGGTAGAAGGATAACGAAGTGCAATTAGAACTTTTTTTCAAGATTATTAGGTAGAGGTGCACACTTCCTGCATTAAATTTAATATTGCTAGATTGAATCGTAAGATTGGTAATTTGGCGTCTTCGTTTATTATGTGCAGGTGCAGATGACTATTAGTAACACATTGTCTGTTTCTGTCCCTCTCAAAGAAAATTTACCACAATTGCAATTAGTTTGTTTGTACTTGATGAAGAAAGGCGTAAAGCTGATAATTTTCAAATAAGTTTTCTTAATAAAGTAAGTCGTTATTTTTTTTTCTTTCATTCTGAAAACAGGTTTGAAGACATTAATGGTGTTTTTTATAAGAAGAGAGCTTATGACTGCCATATTTATATTACTGCGTCACGCTTTACGGAGGTTCTTTTTATTTGTCTTTTTTATTTTCGACACCCTTTGACGCAACCATTGTCCCTATCCTTTGTGTATCAAGCCCCTTAGCAAATTTTATAATGTATGCTTGAAAACGTTATTGTTAAGTGTTCTTTTTGTGCTTAGACTGTATCTCACTTTGTTTAGTTATTTTATTTTTTGTTATTATTGCACGTTTCCTATTCTACGAAATTACTTTATATTTTTCTAATTACTAATTAGTTCAAAGCAAAAAAGTTCCATGTAAAGTGCTCTTATTAAAATTTGATGCGATTTTCTTTAGTAACGCATTTAAGTTTCGTTTAAATCATTTCTAAATTGTCTTATTCATTGTTTTTCAGATAATAGTTTGTGATCTCGTTTAAAGATTGTTTGCACGTTTTTCTTTTCTCTTAGTTTTCGTTCAATTGCATAATATTTTTTTATTTCTCACAATTTCCATGTGATAAATTGCCGGCAGGTCGAAAACGGTGGTTAGTGTCACTTCTTGAAACTTGTCATAATTCCCAACAAGGCTCTCACCAACTCGTTAAATGGTAATTTGATTGCATTTCTTTTCTAATTAAATTCGTTTTCCTACGATTTTTTTTAAAGACAAACTCGAGTTTTTTATAATAAAGTTGTACAGTACTATCTGCAAGGCCTTTTAATTTAACCTTATATTGCATGTTTTACTGTAACTTATTATCAGAGCAGCCCTGAGCTTTTATCACTCTTAGTTGCCCATCTATAGTTATTGCTGTGGCATGTCATTTATTAATCACTTATAATAATTAAAGATTTAGGAATCACGTGATTATCAATTTTAGATTACTTTTGTTACTGAATAAATGCCGCCTTGAAATTGAAGCGTGCTGCATGGGCGCCGGCAGAATTTGTAGTTGTATTCATGGAGTCCCATAAGCAACCAACTGTTTTCTTTCATGACGCACGGATTTGATTATCTCAACCCATACATATCTTTGCTCCTCTTAAAGATTCCAGCTCTTGTATTAAAAAGGAGCTACGGATTCCTAAAGCGACCCACTTCGAAATTGAGCTCATGATCACAAACTAGAATCTGGCTGCTATATCTTGATATGCTCTGATACTAATGATTTATATTTTCTCCGTTGGTGCTACATCTAGCATGTTTCTGCAAGATTAAACATGCCCAATTCTACACGAAGCTGCCATATAGCACTGCTACTTGTTCATGGGTGAAAGAGCAGGCAGTTTTTACATTCTTATAGTTAAGTTTCGGTTGTTCGAGAACACTTTTTTTATTTCCTATTTGAAAGTTAACTGTCCATAATTTCTAATTTTTGCCAGTTCAACAATGATAAGAAAAGGAAATTTTTGCCTGACCACAACAGTTCCTGATCTTACTTACCCAAACGGTTTTTTCCGGTATAATCTGAGTAATATGATTGAAGCCATCAAACGATCAGAAACCCTAATGGTACATGCAGCTTTAAATCCTCTTCTGAATCTTGTTGGTATTTTTCTGAGTTCAGCTTCTTACCGCTGTTTAGATTCAAAACTTAAAGCATTAATCAAGACAGGCAGAGCAGGCTTCAGACATCAATCTAGTGAGGTACAAAAATTAATTTTTCTGTTCTGCATTGTCTCGTATGGGATGGGATGGCGCAAAACAACAATTTAGAGCTGTTATTCAAACTTTACTGCTTTTCTTCTTGTAACTTTTGATGGAAAATAACTGTCTGCTCAAGTCAGATTAGGAAATTGTAACTGTACACAAATCCTCGCTAAAGTTTTATAGACTTGGCCATGTGGTAGAAATTGCCAATTTTAAAATGAAAAGCTTCAATGTTAAATAGTTGAATAACGTTTTCAGGAAAAGTCTCAAGTTTTTCCTATCTTCCTGGGTGAAATTTCGACATTTAAATCTCCTCGACTTTCAAAATTTATTGCCATAAATTATCTCAATGAACTATGATTAGAATCCGGCAGGTCTACAGGATGTCTAGTTCTGTTTTTAACGGACGGAATTATTTGACTGGCTGGTTATACATGACTATTGATGGCTTTTTCAACAAGAGGGGTCAAATTTGGTCATTTTGGTCTGAAACCAAGAAGTGTTGAGTGATTGCATTATTAGCCTGGTTGTTTCAAGGAAACCCGTTGGTGTACTGAAGTGATTTTTATAATTCTACTGTAACTTGTTTAGAGCTCTAGTAAAGATCAATTATACAGAATAACACAAACGGCTTGCCAAGATGCTAAACTTTTTTTTCGGTCTTGCACGTTTGCTTGATCTTGAAGACTACGGGACCTATTTCGATAGTTTTTGAATATACGACCTTTAGAAGACCTTCTCTGCATTTGGTACCGAAACTCCTCAACTCTGCTAAAACGGAAGGATACAAGACCGGAAAAAGTTTCTGAATTTTATCCGGAATCGAGATCTGTGAATAGGAGTATTAATTTTAGATTTTGTTCTACATTGCATTGAAGTTGAAGCCCAATATCATTTTTTAAGTTGTCGAATTGTTTGGTATATTGACCTGCCATAGTCATCCGTTATAGCACTGAATTTCCATCACCGAAGGGCGCTAAAATTGCATTTTAAAATTTGATGTTTATAATGGTAGAATGTGCCATTTTTAATAGCATAATGTAAATTGCATCCGATTAGCATTAGCCAAGTTAAATCAAAAATAAATGTCTTATCTTTAAATGTGCAGCCTTGGCAATCAAAAGATGCGATGAACTAACTCATTATCATAGCAATGAAATTCTGGTATAAACCAACCACGTTTTATCTATTACGAAAAGCCCGCTGTGATATGCTACTATCGTAATTTTTACTTAAAATCCTACAAATTACTTTTGGAGCAAGCAATCTAGATAAAAGCAATTTCTGAAAGTCCAGAATAGAAAACACTCAAGCTGAAATCGTGCAGTAGACTACCTTACAATTAATCCACCTATCCTCAAACTTGAATATCAACCATTGCCGATTATTCTGCAGTTATGGCGTACGCTTGCTTGATTTATCAGGATTATTCCTTGCGCCCGCCCGCCGCTAAGAGTTTTATCATTTGTAATTTTTGTGTAATAAAAGCTTTTTTGGCCATCCTCTAAAATTTTTCAATATCAAATAAAAAACTTTTCTTTTTTTTCCTTTATGTTTTATTTTATGTGATACTAATGTTGTTTTTATTTGTTACAGGTATGTATCGGTCAACCAGTTTTAAGCGAATTGTTGCTTATTCACGTCTTAATGGAGTGAGTAGAATTTTAACTTTCTGTCTGTTCGTTATTGCGTCGTAAAATTAAATTTTTTTTTAATGTAAAATGGTCAACAAGAGGAAGGTATATGTTATTCAACTTAGACATTTTACAAACACAATCGAATGTGTCAACCTAAAAATGGATTTTTTGTGTATCATCTCTGTTACACTTCTCAATTTTGAATGTGGCCCTTCTTGAATTAACGATGAGTACATAGTTAAAGTCTGAACTTTGTTCCAGAAATATTCCAAATAAATCCATGTATATATACTTCCGTAAACATGACTTGTTTATTATTCATACAATCAAATATTACAACAAAAGATCAAATTGTATTCATTTCTATACAAAATATTTAGACGCTTTAGTTCTCGCCGCCACTTTTTTATGTTTTAGCCTTAATTTTAGAATTTAATTATTTAATTTATTGCGTTTCTATTTTACAAGATTTAGTAAATTAGATTTTTCATTAGAAAACTAAATATAGAACAAAAAACAACAGAAAAATCACCGAACCAAAAACGTGACCTACAGCTCTACTGAAATAACAATTTGAAACAATTTGATTTAATTAAAATTTTACTTTTGTGAACATAAAAAAGGCAAGTGTTACGTAATTAAAGCGTGTACCTAGTTAGAACTAATAAATACATTTAACCATAATTATGCGAAATTAAACTGGTCATGCGTAAATTTAAGTGTGCTTAGAAATGCGTCGTCGTTGTCTTTCTTTCGTTTTAAAATACAACAAACGTTTGTGTTTATCCGAAATAGAAAAGGAACGAGAAAAATCTTGTTCTTTGGCATTTTTGGTATATGCAGGAAATTCCACAGGCGTTTCGTAATACAGTCAAGTTCTATCACACACAACATACACACCGAAAGGTTGCTAATTTATGTTCTGACTGCTTTTTCTTAATCGCGAATGTTGTGAATGCTAATATTTCTGTTGAAGATTAATGTAATTATTAACGTGGTTGTATAATCTTTCATAATATTTATTATGTATATTTTAGTAATACAAAAAAAGCTATTTAATCTAAGTATTAATTGTTATTTATTACCTCAATAAAATGTATGGAACACAGGGATTTCTATCACGCTATGTTAGAGCGAGATGAAAGATGAACCGAGTTTAAGAGGTTGTCCAAAAATTAACTTAATTATTTCCTGTAATAATAATGTGTACGTCTGTGTTAATCCGCAAGAATATAATCTTTAAAAAGTTATCTTTTGATCAAATTAGTCACATTATATTCCTAACGAAATAACGACGTTGTTATATTAGAATGCGCATGCCAGCTTAAAAAGTTATTTTTATTTCATAAACTAATTCCTTAATCTTGAATAAGTGGCAAACACCAACGCCGGCAACTTCCTCTTGTTAAGTTAATATTAAAATTAATATATTTTTATTGCTAAGGTAAAAAGAATTATGCAACTCGAAAAAAAAAGATGAGTAATCGGAAGTTAATATGTTCGATTTGGATAGCCATGGAGGTCAGTCGTCGTGCACTTGCTGTGGTGAATGCGGTGTTGTTAAAAATGTTTTATAGAAATTTTTTTATGTAAGATTTCTGTGGAAAAAGTTTGTTTAGGTGTTGTATGAATTAAATGGCAAATTTCGTGGGTTTTATCATCACAACCATTGGATGATTTGTGAGTTGAACAATGTTAACGTATTACATAAAATATTTCTAGAACTATTGAACTGCTTTAATTTTAACAAATCTTTGTAAATCTGCGAATTGCTCCTTTCGGCCAACATTATTATATCATTTTCGCTAATTGCTAATTAAATTTAGAATACCTTGTCGATCTTCATTGCCTTATGTACTATTCACTATTGATTGGATGCATGTTTGGGCATTTTATTCAAACTTGTTTAAACTTGCTTTTACATCATTATATAGGTCTGTCTTCAATGAACCAAGATTTTTAGAAGAGTAATCGAAGGTTCTACACCTCTGTTTGCTTTTTCCTTTCGAACTTGCATCATCACAGCGTACTTTTTTCGACTCAGCTTTTTCCCAGTTTTATTTTGTTCCTACAAGTTCTTTACATTGTGCGTTTTGACACCACAAATCTTACGAAAATGTCAATCAACCAGCCAGTTTTTTACCATTGTAATTGAACTTACAGTATATTCGCCAAGATAGCCATGATTACCATGGTTTTGATGGCAACGACATTCCGTCGCTTTCTCATTCTATCTCTTGCGAACATGAATGAGAAAAAATCAAGGAAAGTTACTCTTTAATGTATGTCAGTGACATTCCTTTTTTTACCTTATTCATAAATGTTCGGTAAAACCTCAAGAATGCTAATCGCTATTGATTCTTCTTATTAAAGAAAAAGCATAGAATGAGAAAATTGACAACCATGAAACGTATTTTCCACTTTAAAAAGAGGTCCTACGAGATCTTTCTATTAAATATTAGCTGATGAGAACCTGTATCTTCTGGTTCTCTAATCCAAGGTGCCCAAAATTTCTTATCAAGGCAATCTTTGAAATATCAGGTACTTCATTCAAAAATATTATAAGCGACTCCCTTAAAGGTTCTTTCCTTGTTAAAAAATGCCGTATTAGTCATACAGATTTATGCTTTGTAATAATTGTGAGAGAATTGGAAGGCACAGTTTTAAAATAATTGGGGCACTTAGTTTTACAAGATAAATGATTTTTGAAAAATGTTAAATTAATTTTTATAAAAAGACTATAGAGGTTTACCAACAATGTTTTTGAACCAAGGGTTTTTACATCGAATTTCGGCACAATAATAGAATAATAGGCAACCTCATATTGACTGTATCTTTTAAACTTGAAGTTTTCAGTTGAAGGATATCAGATTTTGCCTCTTCATTGCATTGTTTTGCTTCAATTTCATTAGCATTTCTTTCTGAGATATAACAGTTTATTTGTAGAAACTTTGGGATACATTCAGGTGTAGAAGTTAGGAACGGACAGATGGAATTTTGAGATTATGAAAATCACACCAGCAGGATTTCGTGTTAGAGGATGCAAGATATTTAGCGCAACTCTATAACCGAGTAGCATGTTTTAAAGATTAGCGCTCTAGATTTGCATTAGAAAAGCCCGAAATACCACAGTTTTCCTTAAACGTGGATTTGATTGCCTAGAAATTTCCTAGAGATTGCCATTCTTAAATACGGAAAAGCTTTTAAAGCAGATTCGTACATAGTTAAATTTCTCATGACCACCGACTAATCTTTCTTTCTTCTGTTTAAATGCTGTGATGTTTTACTACATTGCTAATACAACTAATATTTTTTTATCGGTTTCCGCGTCTTGGTTTTCTATTTTACTGCATCATCATCATCACTGTTAACTTAAGGCAAAATTAAATAAATCTGGCATGTTTCTCTAAGAAGGAAGTTTTAATCTTCGACCGCCTTAGTATCTGATTTCTTGACGCTTATGGTTAAGGAAGTCAAAAAGTCAATAACACCACTTTTTAATTCTGGATCAGACGGATCAAGAAAGTATTTGCAAAAACAAGATTATGCAAGGTTTTGGCAACGGGATTATATACGTACAATGATGGTGTATATGATAATCTTTTTGGGAAATAGTATTTTGGTCTTGGGGTTATTTGACCCAAGTTGTCTATTTTTACATATTCCCATACCATTGATGGTTTGTGGCATTTATTTGGTAATACTCTGCCTTTCATTTGTTCTTGAATAGGACAAACTAATTCAAAAGTGATAAAGATTGCGAGAATCTATACAGGGACGAACTGGACCACGTGGGAAGAATCAAAACTCCTAGAATTTCAGTGATTCTTGGGTTAAATATACACAACATACACTGATCTCTTGTTTTAGGAATTCTGCTGATCATAAAAGAAAGTTAATTTTTTCAGCAAAACACAGTCATGCTTTCATCTCTTGATGTCGAAATTCTATGCAAAACAATATGTAGAAAATTCAATTTCGTGCTATCGAAATTTGAGCTGATAGAATATTCGACACTGAGGTTTCCAGGATGAGATAAAGACAATGAGCAAGACATACTTTATGACTGGATAAAGATTTCCTTATCATAAACTTAACATTTTACCGACTAGCTTGAGAGACTTTTTCAGGAGTAAGGTAAAGGGGACAAGACCAAAGAATATGAATAAGAAGTCGTACAATAGATGATTAGATTGTAATGAAAGTGGAACAAAAAACCCGAGCAAAATATTTTGCCTCTGTCTTTATTTTATTGTGAAACCGAACATGCTTTACTTCTTGTCAAAATTCTGCTGGTAGATTTCTGGCTCTCATGGTTGCTCGTACTACACGAGTTTTTTGTAATTGAAAAGATTTTGATCATATACAGTGTGTCCAAGATAAGGATGTACAGCATGGGGATCTTGGAAACGGTAAGAGATACAGGATCGGTTAAATGGGATGAAAGTTGGCTATTTATAGGACCTTTTTGTTGGCGTTTGCAAAATCTAGATATCTTGGATAGTTTCAGAGATATTTAAAAAAAAGTAGATTATTATTTCTTCTTTCCTTTATTTGAAGAGATATCGGAAAACTAAAACCACTTTTCCATTGCCACTTTTTGTTCTCTATTAAAATACGCTGACAAAATTCCTGTACAACGTTTCAGTTTTGAGTAACCATCATCAACCTCATTTTTTTAAATAGGTGGAAAAACAATTGAAAATTGTTTTGAATAGTTCTTGTTGTCACGATTCTAACGATGCAAACACGATAGGGTTATTTTGGTTTTGATTTGTTTGTGTTGAACGCTGCTGTAATAATTGCTGTTCATCTTCAAAATTTTGGTTGAGCACATGATTCTTGACATAACCCCAGAGGAAAGAAATCTAACGGTGTTAGATCAGGTGATCGTGCAGGCCAAGGTACTGCAGAATGCATTAATTTATAGCATAAGAATCGTGACAACAACAGCTATCCGAAACAGTTTTCGATTGTTTTTCCGCTTGTTTAAACAAATGAGGTTGATGGTTACTCGAAACCGAAACGTTGTACAGGAATTTTCTTAGCGTATTTTAATAGAGAACAAAAAGTGGTTTTAGTGTTCCGATATCTCTTCAAATAAATAAAAGAAAAAATAATAACGAAAATCGAGAAATTTACTTTTTTTTAAATATCTCTGAAACTATCCAAGATATCTAGATTTTGCAAACGCCAACAAAAAGTTACTATAAATAGCCAACTTTTATCCCATTTAATCGATCATGTATCTCTTACCCTTTCTAAGATCCCCATGCTGTGTATCCTTATCTTGGACACACTGTATATATCTTGTAAACTATTACTAATGATGGTTTGGGCTTTTGTTCATTCTAGTGGTTGTTGTTGGATTTTACTTGTGTTTCATAATCGTTGCTGACTTACAAATTGGTTCGAAAATACAGGATTATAATAACATCCCATTTTTAAATCTTTTCATTTTTAGTTAGTAGTCATACTAGGGTAACTATTGGATACTGTATTAACACTTTCAGTGATAATAAATTTTTTAAATTGTTGAAGTACCAGTTTCTGTCGACCCTGAAGTACTATAAGGCAGTCGAAAGTGCATTAGTTCGTTGTGTGCAGATTTTACGGTGTTAGAACAATAAGTTCCAAAGATTTCTAGTCACACACATAAAAATGGTGTTGTCAGTAGGTGAAAACCTTAAATACAAAAATTTTGAAAACAGATGAAAAGAATCGATTGTGGACTAATTAGTGGACAGCTGTAGTTTTATTTAAAAATCTGAAAGTTAAGTTGAGTACAAGACTACAGCTTTGTAATTTTTTGTTTTAAAAGATAATAGTGGAATTCTTTTTTATTTAATTGTTTTGAAGTTATTCAGGAAATCTTTTGTGGATTATATTATAATGTTTATTGGGGAAAAATGATTTTCATTTTTCTAAACAGTTACCCTGACGAACATTCAAGTAATTGAATTTTCGGCCAAAATTAGAAATTTTGCAACATAGGACATATTAAGTGGTTCAAATGTTGTTCTCGAAATTATTAAATATCTAAGAGTCAAAACATTTGAAAACGTTTAAGAAGCGCTCACCATTTTAATACCGTCATTATTAGTACGATTTTAATTATACAAGTTTTCTGTGAAATACCACTGCAATATATATAATATAGATTGATTGATTTATTGATTTTGAAAGAAACCTAAAACTTTTTGAAAATAACACAGAATCATCCATTTGAAACCCACATTTATTTTTCCTTAAATAGATTTCTTCTTGGATTCATTCTATTTCAATTTGTTGTCTAAAAGTAAACACCCGAAAAGGAATACAAATAAGCAAGCAAACAAGCGGAAGGTTTTTTTTTGTATTTTGTGCAAGAAACTTATAATTGTGGGAAGCAAAAATACCTCTTGAACACTTTTTGAATCCTTAAAAGTTTATATTGATAAAGTCAACAACTTCGAGAATCTGTTGTTGTTGTTTATTTATTGAATACGTAATAAAGAAAGTGAAACCTAATATTTTGGTACGTATATAAATAAAAATATTTATATCTCAAGTTGTCTTGTTTATTAACAACTTTCAATATGAAGAATTTGTTTAAAAATAAATCTGTTGAGAGGAATATTGTAAATTTTGCAACAATAACAATAGACACACGACTATGTAATTCATAGTGATAATAATAATATTCAAATTAAAGGCATGTTGTTGGCTCGGCTACCGGTTACATAATTTGTTTTCTGTAATGTTGTTCACGTGGTCTCGCGAATATGAACCTATTAAGTAGAGGAAACTTGCTTGCTTGTTTTGCCAATCCTTTAAACGAACAACAAAAATGATAATTATCATCTGATAAATGTGTACAATAGAGCATTGTGTTACCAAACAAATGAATATTATGCATTATTATGACAACTATCAACAAATGGTTTGTTATAAATGCACACGAGGCAGGTATAGAAAACTTGGGAGCGCCACCGTCTTGTAAAGATAGACGCAGCCCTCCCTTGTAGATTATAAATCACTCGTGAGTGTTTTATAGGTTATGTTTACTGTTGAATATCCCTTTAGGGTAATAAAAGTTTGAAATCAGGGACAACTTTATGGTAAATTCCCAAAGCAGGCTTGTCTATCGTAAAACTATATAAAGGAAAATTGTTGTTTATGTCTGTACGACCGTTCTCTTTGTGTATTTTAGAAATTTGAATTTAGAAACGGATATAAATTATTTTTTAATGAATTAGAATCTAGCTACCCTTAAGGTATATAAAAAGAGAATTTACATTTTCATTAAAATAAATTTTACTTTTATTATCTTTCACGAACTCAGGAAGTTATTATAACGTCAACATATTACAAAACTAGCGAGAATTTAAATAAAATCGAAAACTACAAAAAAGGAAATCTGTTACCTATTCGTACCCTACAGATACGCAGATTGCTAGATCTATTATAATTTCTTAAAATTGGTTTCTTTTATATATCAATATCAATATTTTAAAAAATGAATGAATATTTCAGTAGTAATTACGCCAACAAATATATTACTAAAGACACACCTAGTTTTCATTTTTTAACTTACTGAAAATGGATAGAAATTGGTCGTAACGAGGAAAAACGTTTCAAACTCATGTAAAAGAAGGCAAACAAAAGATAAGAAATACAAAATAATACCCTTCGTTTTCTTCTTATTTAAACAGAAATGTTACACCGCAGTCATTATCAATCATCCTGTACACTAACTCTTTTTTATATTGAAGCACTTCCCTATCGTTTCATCGCAGTTGTTAACGCTGTCGAAAGCAATATTGAATCAAGTAATAATTAATGAAGAGAAAGAAAGAGAGGGCCTATTATTATCTATCATTGGAGCGTGCAAGTTATAATTTTTTTCATTAAGTGATAGAAGAAAAGCTTTATGTACATAATGTTATATATACAGTACTTGTACTCATGAAATATTTAATAACTCTTAAATATTCAACGTTGTTACGGGAACAGAAGGGAATCAAGTATGATTATAAGAAGCGAAGTGAATGAACAACGCCTACACTTTATTTTAAACGATTGTAATCCATTTCGTCTCATGAAAATTTTAGATATTTTAACGACAAGGTATACTTTTATATCACATCGTTGTGTCCCAGTAATATTTCGAACTGGAAATATATTCAAATTAGTATTACTGATTTTTTCGCGTTTCATTGAAAGCTTTCCATGTCTAAAAATAGTGTCCAATTTCTTTTGCCTTTTTTTTTGATCTTGTTTATTCATGAAGAATTTACATTTAAAAAGTAAATTTAGGGCGTTGTTGGTTCTATACAATTTATTATTGCTTAATTGTATTCCATAAAATATCTACATGGAATTTATGATAATAATGATGAAGTATTTGTATTCTTTTCTGTTAAGTTAAATTGTATGTAGCGTACAGGCCGACTCATTGAAATGCATGTAGACTTAATCTGATTTTAAAATCTTAATTAGAAATAAAATTGGAAAAGAGGTGACTTAGAAAATATCCAATCTGTACTATGTAGCATCTGTTTTATATGTGACCTCTTTAGTTACATACAGATACGCGTGACTTTGAATCCCATCCTCGTCGCTGATCGTGTGATAAACTGTCACCAACGTGTACAAAGTATCGATTTTTGATGCTTGTCACGATCTAGAATACTACCGTAGACATTCCTTGAAGTTGATCAAATGAATAGGAATTGTAGTGAATGAAAGGGAAGATGAATGATGAAGAAAACCGCGATAGAGGAAGAAGTACATGGAAGACACACAGGCGACTCACACCAAACATTGAGATATGTTAGCAAGTAGGAAATTTTGATAAGAGGTACAAGTGCGGATTTCGATTGTGCATGGCCAGACTAGGAAGGATACAGGAAAATGGGAAACCTAGGGGAGAAGCAGATAGGCGATTTGGAACAACATGGATGAAGCGGAACAGCCGACTAGGGTACCGAATGATGGGCCGAATTTAGAAACTTTGCAAAAAGCGTCGAAAGATTGAAAGTAGTGCGCTAGTGAGTGAATCCTGTGTTGATCTCTAAGGGGCGCAAGCGCAAAGCTGAAGGAACTTTTTTAACAAGATTAATTTAGGTCGATTTAATTCCTAGGGACAGACATATAGTAGAGTTCAATTTGCACATCGACACAATTTACATCATCTTTCGTTTCAGATTGCTGAGCACAGATGATTTTATTCATTTCCGTTCTCAAGTTTTGTCATTATACCCAATCTGCCTGAAATTTATTATTATCTCCATCAATGCTGATATTGGTGCTAAGTGTTACCTTGCTTATCTTGATTTGTTTCAATTCTAAGGAAAATGCTACCACGTTAATGCAGAATCGAAGGTTAACCGACAACACAATTACAACCACTATTCGATTACAACGCACTGCTGTGGAAGAGGACGATTCCGATTGCTCATTTTTCTTGGGTCTGAGTAATTGCAGGTTTTATCAGCGCACAAGAGGGTTTGGAGGTTCGCTTTGTATGAGTTGTGGCCAGAGATTTCTTGGCATCCTGTTTTACGTTTTCATTTATATCATTGATTGAGCCACGGCTTTCTTTTGCTGTGTTAGCTGCTACACCTGGACTTGAGGCATTGAAACATGTACTCGTTTAAAGGGAAGGGTACTTAAGACAGCTAGAATTTTAGGAATGTTGAAGGTGGAATAAGAAGATAGAAATTAACCCACTGAAAATAGTCTACTTGGGAATTTAAACTTTGGTTCAAAATTAATAAAGAGAATCATTACGTAAGTTTGCACTTTTTGGGGTTTTGGGGGTTTTGGGGTTTTTGAATTGAACATCTTCGTATTTCCCACATGACTGAATGGTAACTGTCACGATATAAAATGGTGAAAGAAAGGTGGTTTTTAGTATGAAATAATTCGAATCTTAAGACGATCATCTAGTACACTGTACAGCGTATTTCAATATAATTGTACATTTCTAAAGTCCGAGTTCTGATCTGAACTACTAAAAATGCGTATGAATGCGAACTCGCATTGTTTATCTTGGAAGTTTATCTCAGTAGACCAGAGCGTGTTCCTACCAGGTTAACGTGATCGAAATTAGGTTATGTGATGTGATGGAGTCACATGAAATTAGCTTCGACTACTTTACGATAAAAACGTACTTGCTAAGAAGTAACTTGACGGTGCTTTGTGAACAAAAATTGAGAAATGTTCTACCAATTCGATTTCAGCGAAATTTTGGACATCCCAAGACTATCTCTGTTATAGGATAATATAATACATGTGGAACACTTTTCTGTGCGGTTGTGGAATTTTCAAATGAAATAAAAATTTTGTTATCTCCATTATGTAAGTCGAGACGACTTGATATGGTTTCTTAAGCTTTTCTGTCTATAGAGGCAACTTCTTTGTAGATCGAAGATAACAAACTAAATCAGCTATTGTTGGAATTTACATACTGAATTGTGAAATGCCTTGGCTGATACAAGCTATAGTAAAAATGATTACCTGGTTGAAGTAAGTCGTGCCAGCTTTCTTATTCAGCAGTCAAGTTTTATTTTGCGTTTCTCTCTTTTTGGTATCCTTTTTGTTCTTTCTGATCCGCCTGTAAATTTGGAACAAAGAGTTTCTGGTTAGATCTTGTGACAAGGAACTGGGGGCTCTTTACCTTGCATCCTAGATCTTTTTGTAGTTTTAGATTCACCTATTAGTGAAAAGCTCTGAAAGTGCGCCTCAAATCTTCATGTATAATTCATCTCTTTATCCAACTTTCAGTAGTCACTTTTAACGTCACAAGGTGGCCAAGACAGTTCCTAATCTAAAGGGTTTTCCAATAAGAGGTGTTATTTTGATATTCAAAGAAAAGTGCCATTTTTTAATATAAATGATCGGATGTTTATTTCATTATAAAGAGGAAGGTATGCCGTTAATAGTGGAAAATAACATCAGGCAAATGACCACCACGACCACGCTTACAGGACAATATCCTTTTCATGAAATTTTCCATAACCAAATCGCAAAGTGGCTGCCCTATGTCCTCGATAGCCTCACGAATTCCATCTTTGAGGTCTTGAATCGACGCTGGGCTGTTGGCGTAGACCTTCTCTTTCACGTGGCCCCAAAGAAAGAAGTCGCAAGGTGTTAAATCACAAGATCTCGGTGGCCAATTGTGATCACCTCTTCGAGAGATAACACGGTCCGGAAACTTTTTCCGTAAAAGATCAATGGTTTCGTTGCTTGTGTGGCACGTAGCGCCGTCTTGTTGAAAGTAAACGTTGTCCAGATCAATACCATCCAATTCCGGCCATAAAAAATCGTTAATCATCTCTCGATAGCGCAATCCAGTCACCGTAACTGTTGCTCCAGCCTCATTTTCGAAAAAGTAAGGTCCAATGACTCCGCCGGACCATAAACCGCACCAAACAGTCACACGTTGAGGATAGAGAGACTTTTCAACAATAACTCTTGGATTTTCTGAGCCCCAGATCCGACAATTTTGCTTGTTGACGAAGCCACCGAGGTAGAAATGGGCCTCATCACTCAAGATGATTTTTCGATGGAATTCTGGATCATTTTCATGCATTTCAACAACCCAATCAGCAAAGACACGACGTTGTTGATGATCGGCCGGCTTGAGTTCTTGTGTTAACTGGACTTTATAAGCCTTAAGACCCAAATCTTTATGCAAAATACGGTGTAATGACGTTTGTGGAATGGCTAATTCCAAAGAACGACGAGGAATGGACAAACCTGGGTTTTCTTTAACACTTTCGGCTACCACAGCAATATTCTCGGCTGTTCTTGAGCGACGTGCACGGGTTTTATTCTTCACATCACTAACTTGTCCCAAGAGCTCGAATTTTTTCACCAATTTCTGTATTGCGGTCCGACAAGGTGCTTCACGGTGACCCAAAAATGTTCGAGTTTTACGAACCGTCTCTGCCAAATTTTCACCATTTTTATAGTGAATTTTAATAATTTCAATGCGTTGTTGAAGCGTGTATCGTTCCATATTTATTAATGGCGTAGTTTCTACTTGTCAAATGTCAAAAAATGATAGCTTCAAAAGTGACATCTACCGAAATAGCGGGCTATTCAAAATAACACCTCTTATTGGAAAACCCTTTATATCACTGCCTAATGACTTATATTTTATGTCTTGAAGAACGATTGTAAATTTGATGGACTGCCAACAATAAATTGAATTGGAAAGCAATCTAGTACATTCTTACGTAGGCCTGAAGGATTATCGCTTACGAGTTCGAAGGTATCAAGTTTGTTTTATGTTTAAAGACTAGAGAGGTTAAAGCATTAGTTTCATCTAGCAACATATTTAGAACAAAACACGATGAAAAAATTGAAGGTTACAAGACTGGCTCGGTCTCCGTATGGACCTCAATTTTTTTCTTTTTTTGTTTTTCAGACATTAAAAATCTAGAAGGGTAAAGAAACGTGTTCTTTGTCAAAAGGTAAATGGCAGTTGTTTTGAACCTGTCATTAGTTAATTTTCATTCTATTTTCGTGTGTTGCTAGATAATGAACGGAAGGTAATGACTTTTAGGTTTTTATTTTAATATCTCCATGAAAACGAAAAAATCCCACGTGCCTGACCCGCACGCGAAAGCTCTATCGGCATGGTAAACAATATGCAGATTGTTTGTTCCATTTGAGATAAGAAAGTTATTATTTTTGCTTAAACCGGAAGTTGCTTGAAAATCACCATACAGAGATGGTATTTGCACCAAACGCAAAACCTACATTGAAAAATAACGTTTTAATTGGAATTAAGAAGATATCGATGCTGTCGGTTTAACTGTAAGTGAATTAAAGGCCTATGCGTAAAGACAAACTGATTTTTTTGTGGGAATAAAGAAATGAAAGCCTTCCAAGAAATAGTTTCAAAGTGTGATGCATTTTCTCTTTGCGCTGATGTTTGTTTGATTCAACTGATGAAATCGATGAGATTAGCTGGAATTAAAGGTCGAACAGGAAGTGTTGTGTTTATATAAAAATAAAATACTAACAGAAAAATAACAAAAAAAAACAAAATAGAAATTTGAAATTTTGAAATATATTACCATCGTTATGTTAACGGAAAATTCTCCATAGTTTATGACCGGAAACTAATCGCACATAAAAAATCACAACGTTTCAAGGTAACGACGAATCCTAAATACGGAAGTGCGTGTTACAATAAATTTTTTTAATGTGGTGCGTGTGCACCTGCACTATAACTATAAAACCCCTCTATTAACAAGCAGGTGCGCATGCCATCACACCACCAAGGACAGTTCTTACATAATTACTTAAAATTGTATTTAATGAGCCAGAGAAGATTGAACTTGAGCTAAAAACGTTTTCATGTTTTTATTTATATTTTGGAGATTAGATCATTTCTAGCATTGAACATTTATTGTAGTTATAAAACTAAAGAAGAATTTTTATTAAGTGATCAGTCTTTCCTTAGATATTTCAAAAAGGATGTCGATTTGCATTCTCCAAAAGATAATTTCGAACGTGTCTTCAGGTTGTTACACTTATCAACATCCTGTTGGAAGAAAGGAAAAAAATGGTCCGTTTCCCTACCGGATTTGTCATTTTCTTCACGCTAATTAAAAATTATAAACGTTTGAATCTATATATGTTATTAATAAACCAGAAGGCAATGGACGGTGACAAACAAATTAACTTATTTAGCGAAACATAGTAAAACGGATTGCCTCATAACAAACGTTGGCAGATAGAACTAACTGGCAGGAATCACGGTTCGGAAAGTGAAAGCGTGTTTGTCAAGGTCTGCATACGCAATCCATTTATACTGCATAATGTAGCAAGTAGCAGCACCAGCAGCAACTTCTAAGAATTTAAAATGATTTTTCGTTTGTGAAAAACCACTTTTACAATAACCCTCGAAACTTGAAGTGTGAAATGGAATTTTTATGAAATATTAAAGTTTTCCATATTTATGATGTATTGGTGGAAGGTTTTTCAGGATTCCCTCGTCCGTCAGTTTCTAATGTAATTTAGGTTAGAAGTATAAGCTTCTAAGGGAGCGCTGATTAATAAATAACAATTCGATTATTTATAGCAAAATTAAATTCACGATTAAGGATAATTATAGTAATTCACCTATCTACAGGGATAAATGCGCCGTTATAGATAAGTTATATTCCACACAGCCTATCCCCTTGTACATTAATTATTGAAGAACAATAAACGATAATTCATTTGGACAGAATACGAACGGCCAAAGATTTATTTCTCGTGTTTCATTTACGCTCTTGCTTCGTTTCCTACGTGTAGGTATTTTAGAATTACCTTTTACATCGGATCAAGATAATAGTTTACAAGAAATAATAGCAAATTAATATGTGGGTTTTACTAAATAGTACAGGCCCTTGATATTGCACGATAATTTGTTTATTGCAATATGATTTATTGTGCAACATTAAAATTTATGTTTTGGGGGGATTTTCTCGCACCTTTTTTTGTATAAATTTAATTACTAAAACATGATTGTTAACGTTTCACTTATACAATGCTAAAAGAGTTTTAAATAATTCCTCTCTGAGTAGCCAACTATAATATTTCCCATCTTAATAAATTAATTCATTCGTCTATTAATAGCCTAAGCTGTTACTTTGTTAATTATTAATAATTTTTCTTAATTAGTTACGGTTCACTTAACGTTTCAGCCTACTAAGATAAATTATAATGATGCAAATGCTGTTTTTGTTTTTTATAATTATATATATTGTGGTGGTAACAATAACATTGAGAAAACAAATGAAAAATATAAACGTAATTGCATAAAAGAGATAAGTTTTCTCTTTATGATTGAGTTGTTTTTATAATAGATCGTGTTGCACTTAGAACATTTTTGAATTAAAAGTCCTAGATTCTGCTGCAACCTTCCTGATTTGTTTCATATTTTAACTTCAAGGTGTCAACATGGTATAAGTATATTGTTTGTTTTATAAATTCCACGTGAATACTTTGAAATTTGAACAATATCACATATCAAGTCCATCGACTCGATATTATTTATTGGTTTATTAGTTTTGATTTTTTTTTCAAGTTGAATCATGATAGTCTTATTAGTTTGACAAAATTTGATATGGAGTAATGTAAAGCCAACTTTTTCCCAATTCTTACAATATTCGACCCCATTCGTTCTAATTACTGACGTTCCCCAAGCTTGTTTTTCTTTGATTTATATACACTAAACGTACTGCAAAAGAAGAAATCTTCGAACAAAGTATCTACCGATCAAAATATTTTGAATATCCTTATTCCTAAAGTGGAACATTTTGCTTATGGGCAGAGTTATTAGACCTCTATTATTAGATGGTGGATGTGACTTATCACTGTAGATTTATTGCCCAGAACACAAATGTCTACTTTGGTATGACACTTTTTTGCCCGTAGTCTCTTGTTATTAAAAGAAAGTTAGAGAGCGTCTATGAGACTTTTCTGAATTTGGTTTGATGTTAATTTTTTATCACCCTTCTTTTAGCTTCTTTCTTAGTTAGTTCATTTTCTATTTGGAACTTTGTTTTCTCATGGACTGCATGAATTTTCAGATCACATCCGTTTTTTTGCGGAACATACAAGTTTTTCTATTCTAACCGAGTTTTCTTCCAATCCTTTTCATCTCCCTGTATTTTCAACAGAAATGACCTTCGATTGTCAAATTTGTTACCGATTCTTATCTTTCTAGAGCCAAAAGTCAGAAAGAAAGTTTTCTCTTAATTTATGATCTTTTTCTTGTGGGACGAAAGTTTTGGATTGTAGTGCCCTTGGACCACCTGATTTTTTGCGTCTCATTCAAATTTAGCCGAAACCGGACATTTTTATCATGCAACTCATTTTTGCAGCTACAGCTTTTCCTCTATCAAAAATAACGGAATCTTTCGCCTGCTTGATTGTGTTACTAATTTGGACACCATCCATTTTTGGTTCACTTCTGCTATTATTTTACATACCCCAAACTTGAAATACATGCAGTCTTACAAAGTACGAATAGTATAACAAATCAAGACTGTAGTCCAGGGGGTGTTTTGGGTGTTTAAACACTATCGAAATCTTAGTTAAAGCAGAAACCAGCGATCGCGAAAATGTCATAGATGTCGAAACTCATAAATCATGGTTTAGGAACCTGATACCGATACTATTTCAACATTGTTCATCAAAGATATTCATGATCTTATTATTGGTAATTCGTAGTATAGGTGGAACGATATTATTAGTTGTATGGAAAATGTTAATGTCATTTCGAAAAGATTGAGTTGGTAAAATGATGCAAGTTGTACAACCAGCCGTTATTTTCCAGACTTTACTAAAACTGTTATTCTTCTTTCGAATGCCCTGAAACTAAAAAAAGGATAGATAACTGTCTTTCCATTCTCACAAAATACAAACATTCATTGGACTTTACCTGTTATTTTTTTTTGTAGGCCAACAGTTGCACCAGAGTTTTTCTTATCTTAAGACATTCTTCAGGATACGATTATTCAAATAAGAGGTTTTTTAATTTCAAGATATAAATAATCAAATAATTAAATTACACTAAAAGATACAGTGTGTCCACATTTCGATGCACACTATTGGGATCTCGGAAACTGTAAGAGATATGAAGTCGGTTAAATTAGAAGAAATTTGGCTATTTTCGAGATCAATTCACTTATGCTTTTGTTTTTCAAAAAAGTTCACGGCTTACTAGATATTTGTTAAAAACGAAATTATCTTATTTTTTTAAAGTGAAATATGAAGTGAAAATCATTTTTTATTATAGTGTGCCATGACATCTAACACACAAAGTCGTGGATTTTTATCAAATAAATTCATTTGTTATGCAAATATTGCTAAAACAAAATAAATACGCTTTAAGGTGTTTTACGGGAGATTAGCTGCTTATTTGACGCTATTTGTTAATACTTAGTAAGTTATCTTAAAGGCGTATTTTTGTTTTAGCAATTGTTACATAACAAATGTAATTTATCTGCCAAAAATCAATGATTTTCATATGTTTGATGTCATGGCACACTGCGTGGGAAATGTTTTTCACTTCATAACTCCGTAAAACAAAAGAATAGCTATGTCAAACCATGTATCACTGAAGAGCATTTAAGGCGTGCTATTCAGTAATATGAAAATCAAATAGGCGTTCCATTAGAAAAAATTTGGATTTACGTTCCACCGCCGAAGTAAAACAAAAGACAACTGCGAAAATAATTTTTTTGTATTTCGGAGTAAATTCTCTAAAACATCCTCTTTGCCGTTCTTGTCTATCTTTGCTCGTTCCTGAGATATTTATTTCACTTAAAAAAAATAAGATAATTTCGTTTTTAGCAAATATCTAGTAAGCCGTGAACTTTTTTGAAAAATCTGAAGCATAAGTAAATTGATCTCCAAAATAGCCAAATTTCTTCTAATTTAACCGACTTCGTATCTCTTACAATTTCCGAGATCCCAATAGTGAGCATCGAAATGTGGACACACTGTATAGCCCTGTCAGGAGATTGATGGAGGATGAATCTCAAGCTAAGGCCACCAAAGTGATTCTTTATAGACCGCAGTTCAATCCCTTTCCAGTCACACTTCTCTCCTTCAAGATTATTAAAAAAAGAGAAGCGCTGTATCGCGGCATGGCGAGATCACAGATCGGAGTCCTGGCCGGAGCGAATGCATGGAGAGCCTAGAGGTGGCTTTGTCTCGAAGAGATTGGCTACGACACCTTTAGTGGTTTTGGTCATCTTTTCCGTGTTGTGCGTATTAGTTACTGAAACCCAATGCTCTGTAACACAATCTGTTAATCTAATTCTAATTGTTACTACTCAACCAGGTTAGCAAACTGGCCTTGCACATTACTTTTCCTCGGGGCCGACGCTAAGGTATTTGTTTTCTATGACAGAATTGTTTTGTGGTGCGTCGTGAGTTTAATGTCGGTTTCAGTTATCTTATTCGCTACAGTGCACTGCCTGGTCACCGCTGCGCTTCCTTACGTCAGCGCTGCTTTTCCGTGTACTTGGTCCCATACTTGACTCCGTGGGTATTACATTTGAATTTGCATACGAAGACTGGAATTCCTACTCAAACCAGTTTACCAGCATTTGATCTAATATTACTAGTAAATGCAGAAGCTCATCTGAAAAGATTTGAATGGAGGAAGTGCTTTATGTTGGACCGAAACCTTTTTCATGATACTAAAAAGCGTTAGCTTTACGAACTCAATCGTCTTCCTGGCGGTACGTGCGCTGGATTGGGTAGAGCTTCTGTGGTTTCTCGTTGTTCCTTTATCTTTAAGGATGCGCCTTTGTCTTTTATTAAATTTGTTTACAAACTTTTATTGTTTGATTCTTTTGTTTATTTGACTTCTTTTGATGGGATGTACATTGAAATAAAACAAAAGTATTTACTTTAAAAGCGAAGGCTCAGGTCGAGAGAGAGAAAGAGAGAGGGATGGAGGTAGAGTTATGCAACGCTGGGGAATCTTTAGGATCCTTGAGTAAACTGACCGAGCTCACTGAGATTCTGCTTCTGGATGCTGCTGGCTGGCTGAGTTGAACTGTGATCATTGAGCTGCGTGATGTTGATATTTTTGGTGTTGTTACGTTTGCATGCGCTCTCGCTTTCTACTTTTACCAGTTCTACCAACTAACTGTTCAAAATCAATGAATCTCTTTTTGAGCAAGCTTTCGTTTCAGACATGAAACATATCTCAAATGAAGACTTAATTAGAAATTGAGGAGAGGGTGGTTTTTTATCTGTCAGGTATTACTATGACAACGTAAAAGACGTTTTGTATCAGCCATGATCAGAAATAAGTAAAAATTGATGAGAGTAACTTCGTGGAACATTTGAAAGGACCTTACGATTATCATGCCACGTGAATTAAGATTTTCCAAATCAATTCGTTTCTGATGGAACAAGATACAGAATGCAACTACAAAAGGAAAACAAAAATCGACATGTTATCTTAAAAGAAAGGAAACACCACTTTCTCGTATGTGATGAAATGAATCTTTATAAGGATCAGTTCTGGAGTTATTTCTTAGACAACGACTTCTTGATATTAATCTAAAGTTGTGCACCATCAATTGATTTTTAGTTTTTAGCTATAACTTATTTATTAGAAGTTACAATATAAGCGAATACATTATTTCTTATCGTTTCCCATGTTTGTTTGCACAAGATAATAAAGTTGTCGTTACTTACTTATTATTCAATCGTACTTTATATTTTTGTTTGGTTGGTTACGCACTTTATTTTATAATCGCAAGCAATATAACGTCGTGTTTCTCCAATTACTTATGTATGGTTTTTATTAATTAAATCTCGCCTAGTTCAAAGGCCCAGTTAACGAAAGAATAATGTTTGACAAACATTTTCTTTGATTTAAAGAAAAAAAGCAAAGCAAAGCCAAAAAAACGTATCAAAGAGAGAGAATATAAAAAAGAAAGTAAATGGGAATTAAAAGTTAGAACCGTCAGGGTTCCAAGTTCTTTTATATATATTATTATTAAGCAACAAAAGTGGACGTAAAAATAATCATTTAGTAGTTGTTAAATTTGTTCGTTCAATTTTTGTTTTACGGAGAAACGTTTCATTGCTGAAAGAGCGTTTTATCACGGGAATAGCATTACATAATCGTAAAAGTGATTTTATTTGATCGCTCTGTGTCATTTAGGTTATGCGATTGCTGTTTTTATTGACGGTGAATGAATAATATAAAATCGATATAACAGATGTGCTTACGCCTATTCAACATCAATGTTGCTCATTTAGAATTGCATTATGTTATTTTATGCAAATGTCTAGATCTTTAGTATCCTAGCAGTTGCTTTCCTTTCATTTTAAAACAACCTCAAATGGAATTTATAATAAAAAGAGAGCAAGCGAACAAACACAGCAAGAAGCCCCTTTTATATGCTTTACCACAATAACTCGATTTATTTCTTGAATTTAAAGAAATCATATCGTGTATTCTAGTTTGCTCTCTTAGTGATGTGTAAATCGAAGCTCCGCTGTAAAAGGAATTCATGATAATTACGACTCCTGCTGAGAAGTCGAGCTTTTGATTTTCTATGTCTGCTTTCATACGGTTCGTAAAAGCTTCTTGACTAGCATGAAAAAAAATCTGTAACAATTTGAGCTGTTATAATTAGTTTGTTTCTTTTGTATGTGCACGCTACCTTCACGCACGAACTCTTCAATTTACAACAATGAAGGTGATGGTGCTTGTTAACTTGATATTTTTTATTTGGTAGCATTGTTGTATTCAATTTTTTTACAGTAGCCAGAAGAGACGAAGAGGTGTTATGCAAAAACAACATCGTTTAATTTAATTAAATTTAAATCTTTGAGAGAAAAAAAGTGAATTTCATGCTTCTTCATTATTTATTTTTTTTCTCATTAATATTTGTTCACTGAAGTGTTCTTAAGAATATCCAAAGAAACAATTTGCTTTGATTATTATGTTATCTTGATTTAAAATTTTTTGGTTCTAGTCCTTTGTAATTGAATTCTGGTTTCTCTTTTCTATAGGTTGTTTTGCAGGATTGTTTGGTTGGGGTTGCCTTGATCTATCCCGCTTTTGATATATTCTCCACCTATCTAATTTAACGATCTTCTTTGATCCTAATACTCCATATGTTTGCGAAAATACCTGATGTTGATGTTTGCGTTTCTAGGCCTCTTAAACCATGAAAATGTGTAATTAGGTTAGATTATTTTCAGTGGTACTAGAGTATTAATGAGTCGAAATAGGCACATCAACAAAACCGATATCAACAAGGTACACTCAGTAACAGAAATTATGGAAAAAAGTTTGGGATGGATTAGCGAATTTGAAAAAAAAAAGACAAAAAACAAAAGAAACGTAATGCCATGGGAGTTTCTCACGATCGGTTGTAGTTATGCTGATAGCAGTGATTGAAGTTGATGACTAGCGTTCTCCAAATGAAAATGTGGGATAAAAAGAGCCTGTGAAGGATGGCATACTCTACCCATAGGGATAGTTTATCTAGTGATTTGTAGGGTATTTTCTAATTTATGTTATGTTATCTTGGCGATCTGAAAAATTAATCACGTGGACGTGATACCGATTTGCCTATTCACAGATAGATTCCTCGTGTGAGCACTTGTGAAGTGAATGAGGTTATGTTTTATTTTCGATTTTTCTGTTTTCTGTTTTTCTTTATATTAGGTTTGGCGGAGAACGCTATTCTACATTTTAGGGGACTGGAACTTGTCTTTTCTCTTTCTTCCATATCCTATTTCACGTTCTTCTCTTTTATTATGCTTCTCCTGTCTCTGCTTTAATTTTCCACTTCTCTTTATTAGTTGTTATAATTTGTTTCGTTTGCTTTGTCTATTTTATTCAAGTAGTTCATCCTATTTTTTTGTTCCTTTAGTTTTCCTCTTTTCCCAGTCGCATTCTCCTCTTGTTATTCACGTTTTTTTACTCTATTGATTTCTTCTTTTTCTCAGTGCTTGCCGCCTATGTTTTTGCTATGTTTTTCTTGTATGTTACGCTGCTTTTGCTTTTAGTGTACTGTATGTGGTGTATCCTTTCTGAACTTAAAAATTAAAGGTTACAGATGGTAGATACAAATTAGTACTTTTTAGCTTTAGCTTTCTCGTCTCAATTGTTACTTTCACTACCATCTACAGTAAAATGCCTTAGACGTTCAAAATTCTCGTCTCTTGTCTGGTTCCTGTAAATACAAGAATTTTAGTATTGCTATGAGGCTCATTATAGTAATACTGAAAATGAAGGAGATCGAGTCGGTTAGATTGGAAAAGAGTTGCCTATTTTTGTTTCAAAATAAAAACATCTGAGAATGCAAAGCATAACCACAACGAACTCCGTTCTGTTACTGAATTCGAACAACAGTGTGTTCACAAAAATAAGCAAACATTTATCTTTCGGCGGCCATTTTGACCATGTTTCCGTAGGAGATATCAAAAAACGAAGACACCACTTGTCTTTAGTTTTTGATGTAGAATCCAAACCTGAAGTCAAAATTCCAAAATTTAAAAAAATGCGGGCAGACAGACTTCGCAAATTCAGTAATGACTCTAAAGGAGTTCGTTGAAAATTCTTTAAATATGTAATTGAGACACTTACAGCGTTCTTCGAAACACTTTCTTTTGCATTATTAAGTTTTTCGTTTCAAGAAACGTCAGCATTCACAGTGCAGATACGTTAGTGTTTGAATTTACTTGCAGCGTTTGGAGATTTTGACTTAGGTTAGATCTGAAATAAAAAGAATGCAACGCGCACACAGTAGAGCAAATTTTGATGGATTATTCCAAGCGCCAAGTTTCGGCAGGTTAAATTTCTGAAAGAATGGAGCTACAATATATTTTCGAGGATATCAGAATTTATTTTGCATTTGATTATCATGGTGGTATGTGCTTGGTTCTGAAAGTGCAATTCTTACGAACTGGATCGAAATTTGGGCGTTCAAGAGCAAGTGAAAAAAACCTCTTGTGCCAAATCGAAGGCATGTAGCTAGGACAGAGTTGGCTGTGTTAAGGACTATGCTAGCGTTTGTTTGTAGTCGTAGAAAGAGGGGGACTTGGATGGACCTGCCGATGCTAAGACAAGATTCTTACTGCAGCTGTGGAAGAATGTTGAAAGTATCTTTAAGATTTCTCTCGAATACCTACGACGTCGAGAAGTTGAAGATCTTGATCAGTAGATCCAAGGTTTCCAGGGACAGATAACAAGAGTGCTCTTGTCTTGTCTGAGGATTGAGATCTTGCCAGAGGCAATGAGACGTTCTTATCACAAAACCTTCTGGAGAGTGCATAACGATTAGTATCGCTACGGTGTACTTAGCACGTTCCTAGACCTCCAACCGAGGATAGGCATCCGATGTAGGTGGCGTGGGCAGATCATGGGGCCGGAGGTCTCAAAATTTCACTGGAATTGACGAACTGGCCTCAGTGGTGAAGATTTGAATCAAGCTGGAGCGCCAGCTACTGTTTTCATCTATCCGCATAACATGTGATATGGTCAGCCTGTAGTATTTGTATACGCGGACGTGCGCCAATGAAGTTGTAAGCTTGTAAACTGTAGTAATCTTCGTCTGATAATGTAGTAATAGCCATCAGTGGGTAATGAGTACGATTTGAGAATGGCATTCAGCTAGCATTACACATTAGTGATGGAGCCTTTCTCGCGGATTTTTTTTTGCTATTCAGCACCACACCACCTTGCACCAAACGGCCGGGGTGCAAGAAAAGTTGGCAGGTGCAATGAGACTTCAGTGACTCGCTTCCTGCAACCCAGGGGATGTCTGAAACAGAGGCAGAGCAGACTACTACTAGAGGTTTTCCAACTCCGGTCAGGATAGATACCTTACCAACACGTCTTTACTCTTCCGCAAACTAGGTAGGATCCAAAAATCCGAAGAGTTAAAGAGTAATCTATGATTTTATTTTATTTTTGAATTGCAAGAATTATTTTTTTCATACTCTTGTCATGTGCTTTCGTTTTACCGTCTTTTCATATTTCTATTCGTTACAGATATTTGGAAAAACTTGAGAATCTTTATTTTGAAGTGAAATCTGAGAAGCTCACTTTTGGGAAATATCTAATAGGCCTTTCTATGCATTATTTTGAATAAACAAAAGTAGTAATAAGTTAATCTTCAAAATAGTCAAAATTGTTTCAATTTATCCGAATCGATCTGTTATCTGATGAGTATGAAATAGTTTTCAAATGCTAAGATAATTTCACTTAAAATCAGTTTCTCGCAAATAAATAAATTTAGTTAAAGTTGGTGAAAGGATTCGATAAGTCATGAATCAAATTCTAATTGGCAAAGATCAAGATAGTTAGAAGCGCTTGTAACTTAATTGCCAATACAAGTTTTGATAATAATCTAATTTTTTAATAACTGAAAAGAAGGCTTTGTTCAGTGTCTGGAAGGAGAAGAAACGACAGTCTTTTTAGAAATCAGCTGTTTTATAATTGATAGTTATCTAATGCTACAGGAATAGAAGAATCGTTATCGTAGCCTTTGTATGGTTGATTCTGGCTCTCCAAGTTTTAGTCTGTAGTAGTTGCCTTGAAACACGGTTTCTTCTGTAACTTTCCATGTGCGGTTTTTTGATTTCAGACAATGTTTCTGCGCTTCATGATCTATCCTTACACAAGAATTTGATGTCCAGGATCAAAAGTGTCTTTAAGCATCTATCTGAAGACCGTGGCCGTATGAAAATGAAAGCCACAAACGATTCCAACTACTGATATTCTTGTTAGATAGAAAAATCTAAAATTTAACTCGTTTGTCTATTATAACACCTTAACAAAATACTGAACTGGTCTTAAAATCCGGCGCCTCTGGTATATTTACGTCAGCAATAAATTAGTTTTAGTATCTTATAAAACTGGAAATGTCATGACTCATGAGCTACCTTCGATGATAATTAACCAAATTAATGCTATTCACTTCCAAAGAAGCAGTGGCAGCTGTTCAGTGGAAAGTAGCAAGGTTGTGCCCCTTTACACCTAAAATTTTTAATTTAAATTGGATTTATTATAATATATTCGAATGCTATTATATCGTTAAAACTATAAAACAAATGATAGTGTCTAATTAGTTCAAAAATTAGCATAGAGTGCTTTGTGCAAGAATAAAACAACAACAAAGGTACAACCCTTCATTTTAAAGAAGAGCGATTTGTTAGTTATTTTATATCTTGCACATTGTACTGCAATCTCATTTATAGAAATCTACCTCTTGTTGAACCTTTCAAAATTGTCTATTATTTTTCTCTTTTTACTTTGATTTAAATTGGATAAATCTGGACTTGTAACCCATAATAGGAATCAAAAAATGTAGTATATGGTCGGTTATTAAAAAGAAAATAACTTCAATTAGTGAATGTCGTTGGTTTACAATAAGCATTCTAATTGAATTTCATCGAAATTCACCTACACAACACCATGTAGTAGTAGGTAGACGAAATTCTGTTTAGGACATAAACTGTAATTGAATTTTACGAATTAAACTCGCTTTTGCGGGTTCTTATTTGATTTTTTTTTAATATTCTTTAAATTTTAGAATACGAAAACATAAAGAAGTAGTGGCAGGTGTTGCTTGCGTTTAATCTTGCGAACAGCATTTTTTTATGGGGCAATTTTATGTTCGCGTTTTAATAGTCTCTACTGTAACAAAAAGAAGGTCAATCTAATGGTTACCTAGAATTAACCGGAAACTACTTGTCCACTGCCGTTGATACCATCTATATGGCCAATTTCGTTCAGGGAAACGTTTAAGTTTTATATAACAACACCCGCTGCTGTTCATTAATTTTAAATGAAGTGGTGCTGCCTACTTGTTAAAACGAAATGAATTTGAATAATCGGCATGCTATTGCAATTTCTTACCTTGTTTTTGATAAATTTAAAATATAATATAGCGAGCATTACACCTATACAATTAATAACAATATGTAACTTCTAATGAATTGTTTTAATATAATAAACTCTAAATGTCAATTTTAATCTTAATCTGGCTCGAAGGACCAGGTATTTGTAATCTTAATGGAAGGAAGAGCAACAGCTGCCCAATTTAGTTAAAAACACATCAAATGCAACAATTTATACTTCTAGGTGACTCATTTAAATTGAATTTCTAATTGTCACATTTATCAAAATTCAAATTACCTCAATTATTTAAAGCCTACGTGATAAATTAGATTTCTTAGAAGCAAAAGTATAAATCAAAATCGCATAATTTAAATCCATTCCATTACTATCGGCCAACACACACTTAAAAAATGTATTACGTGAATGTAACACAAGATAACACTTTGGAAAAAAAATTGTAATGTCATCTACTCCAAATCACATTAAATTCGAATCAGTTGAAGAGAAAGCATGAAATGAAAAAAATCGTTTGAATTCTAGCCACCAAACGTTTGCCGCACATCTCATACAGCTGTCAGAATTAAACATACACTGTCATTACTATATTCTAAGGGCGTACGTGTTTGTGTGGAGGAGTTTGGCACACGTCCCATTCGTCATGTTATGCGTTGTCCCAAAACGCGTGCAAAAATTGTATTTTAAAATTTTTTGTATACTGTTGAAAGCTCGTTTTTGCCCTAGTTCTCTTTTTTAGGTTCCTGTACTGTTCGTACTGAATATTTAACTTTAAATTTAAATTGACAAGTGTTGTTAATACGGGATACGTATCGCTATCAAACCTTGATAGTTGGTAAACGAATTTCGTAAATTCTTCCAATACGTAATAATTTCGATGTCGTTCTTAATACTGCCATAATGCATTTGAGTTTTGAAGGAAATATTAGTGATTATTCAGCGAAGTTTAATGGGGTTAATTATAAAGTCATAATTTTAGTTTATTTGCTTTTTTGCTTGACTTGAGACACGTTTGCGGAGTATTGAAGACCTTTAAGGTCGCTGTCGTCGTAAAATTTACATAACTTTTAAAAGATTTCTTTTCTGAAAATTCTTGGCTTTTCTTATTACCACTATCCAACATTACGAACTTCAATTTTGTCAAAGTCATTTCTCTGAAGCTCCGTTTTATAAGCATTTGAAATGTGTCTCCGCTCGAATATGGTTGGCATTTGTCATGTTGTAAGACCCCTTATGTGTCTCTAAAATATTAATCTCCCAAGATCAATATATACAGGGTTAAACAAAGGAAATTCTTTTTTAATATTCTTTCTTGAACTTTTACTGGTCGATCGGGGATTATATGGCATAATAATACTGTTACAAGTTTTAAAAATTGCATTTTATGTTTTGAACTCGCCATTAGATTATTGTTTGCTTATGGCCGTGCTGATAATAATCTTTGTTCAGCGCAGATTGACTTTTATTGGTGTTACTTTACGACGTTGCGTTATTTCGAAGAGTGGCGCCAGCAGCTCTGAAGGCAAAATATGATCGTAGTAATCTTTCATTTTTGTAATCATACGGACTTGAGCAAAAGCAAGCAACCTGGCTGTTTCTCTTCTTTGAACTGTTCGCGTTGAGCCAATTAATTCTAAGTTCTCTGCCCACGAGCTGGAAGCTTTTTGTTTTAGAAGTTTGAGTGTAAAATGATTTGACTCGCCTTTATTTTCCTTTTGTCTGGGACTATCCACTTTTCACTTGACTTGAACCACCTAAAAATCTATCTCGAAGAGAACTTGATTTCGTTATTGTCAACATTGAAGGCCTGTTATGCCATTACAAGTTGTCTCTTATATACACTCATCCACACTTACAACACTAATTTCCCAGTCAGAAACTAATGTTCTGTCTGTTTGGTTGTCTGTCCAGTTGTAGCTTTTGTGGGACGGCGCTCGGAAGAGAGCAAGCGCTGAAGCAGAACAAGTGCGTTTCACATTCTAAAAGCCCTATTTTACAGAATATCAAGAATTACAATATTCGTCAGGAGGACATCTTCATACCTCTTCAGATACGAATACTGCACTTAGAAAGCTCTTACATTATCCTTCACACAATGTTCAACTATTTTGCCTTTTTTCATTTGCCTCGGTACCTCCTATAGATCCCTAGATCTTTCTAGAAACCTTTTCACATCAAAGTTGTCAGATTCTGTAACCTATGAAGAACATTATTGTGAAAGATCCAGTCCGAGCATATCACCAATAAAATGGCTCTGTTGTTACACGACGTCAATAAATAGACTGGTACACTGGTAGGTAAAAACGATGTGCATAGTGCTCTAGCTTGCTTGGTGTCGTTGCTTTGCCATTTTCTTTGCTTCTCCTGTCGTTCTTTTCCATGTTAGGCAATGCATGACAATTTACCTAATACATCTTTTTCGAGGCCATCATCCATGACTGATTTGGCTTACAATTGGCGTTTCCTTGTAAATTAATTCCATGGACGAAGAATTGGTTTGTCGTTCCTTTGGCTTTTATTGTTTATTTGGAAAGATTTACATCTCGATTCCAATTAGGTTTCCCGAAGGTTTTCGATGCTGTAAGCACAGTTTGAGTTTTTCAAGATCTCTGTTCCAAATTAGTCGAGGAAATAAAGCAGAAAAGGTCGAAGAAAATCGCCAAGATGGATTTTAATGCGGTTTGCGGCAATCGATTCTGTGAGTTGTCTAGAAAAAATGCTCTCTTTTAGTTGTTTGACGTTTTGGTTTTTACGAGTCTAAATTTTCCGAATTTCCACGTTTAAGTGATATTTTTAATAATTTAGACTTCAGATACCTAATCAGTGATGGCGGGCATCACACTGTTGTCTCGCAAAGGAAGTCGAACATTATTCCCAGTGCATAGAAATTTATATTGAGTTCTTAAATTTGACATGAATATAATATAATTTAGAAGAGAAGATTTTCATAAAGACAATTTTCAAACGAAATAATTAATTTCTTGGTGTCCCAATACGATAACACATGATTTAGTAGCAAAGTTTTGCTCTATTCAGAAATGCTAGTTAATATGCAAAGAGACCCTCACGGTAACTTACGATACAAATTTGCAATATAGCTTCTCTTCTTGTTACTACTTACCTGACCAAGCAAAATCTTAAAGTCAGCTCACAACAAAAGATACTGAATAAACAGACTAGTCAAGATCCTACGCTGTTAGAGTACATACACAGATACATAATTTTGAGAAAACGTGCCAAGAATCTAATTTACTATGGAGAGCTACCAAATTTTCAAATTGTACCTATTTAAAATGAACCAAAGATCAAAGACATGAAACACTCGATGATGAACTGGACGAATTGCTTTTAATATATCGAGTCAACTTTCTACCATTATTTGCACTAGCTTTAGACCTGGTCTTCAATGCATTATATCTAGCCTCATATTGATGCTGGAGACTAAATCTCAAGCTTTCTAAGAGAATATAAATTGAAAAGCAGTAGCAGTTGGTAAGTTTTCATCGTGGAAAGGCAACACAAAAAATAATTGTCTCGCTCTAATTTTCTGAAAACACAAAATCAGATGTAATTCATGTAAAATTTGAAATTGCTAAGAGAATTCGTTTTTAAATTAAATTTAAATGAAATAATCTTCAGTGTGCTTTATCGACTCTCTTATCGTTATAAGTATGTTTTTTTTTCATAACTGTTAAGAAACATGTTCTGTAATCTAGTACACCCTGTATATCGATCTTAGACCTTTTAAAGTTTCATCGATAAACATTTTTAAGTTTTCCTTAGCGTTGAACCTAAAAAGAGTATTGACCAGTTAACGACTTGACTTACCTACTTATTAGCTTCGTGATGATTGATGCCTCAACAATGACCGGAATGTTCAGTTTTCTTTAAAGTGTGATAAATTAAATTGCAAACAGAAAAGTTGAGTTTGGATCAGAATATATGGAAACATTTTAACATAAAAGTACTTAAAATCAATTTCGTTTCCTTTCGATTGATTTAATCTGTACAAGCCGATTAGAACAAAACGAAATTTATAATAACGTAACAGAAAAACAATACGTGTGATTCATACATAAGCAAAAGGAAATACAGGTAATTGTTATTCAAGGTAAAGTTGACACAGTTCACAGTATTACAGTTGTCACCACTGTTTTAGCGCATTATTGCGGCGTTATTTTGATTTATTGTCTGTTATGTTGCACGTCGGTAATTTCGCGCACTTGTGTTTTGACAAATTTTTACGTGGTACTGATTTTTCATTAAACTCGCGTTAATTGCGCGTCTAACAATAGCGACAACGACGAAAGTGCCATTTACGTTAAATTTTTCATTAATGTTGAATTATTATATTCCGCGATAGGTAATTATGATTTATTAGGTTTTTTTTTGTCAGAGGCTTAATTTCCGGCGAGTGGGCAACGTAATTTAAAAGAAGCATTATTCGAGTAATGATGCTTATTATTTTTAAAGGCTAACTGTTCCTTTTAAATGTATATAAAGAAGAATTTATGAACGCCTTCAAATAATTACTGTATAATAAAGACAAATATCTTGCATTGTGCAAACTTTTTTGTATGGTAAAAAAATATTGTTTGCTGTTAGTGTTGCTTTTGCCGTATATAATTAGGTTTATTTTGACAAATGAATACATTTGATTATAATTTAACTGCTTGCTCGATGTTATGTTGAAAGTCATGAGAAAGAAAATGAAAAGTAATTCTTCACGAATTTTATTAAATTATAATTATTTAACAGTTAGTATAATTTTTCTTAAATTACAATTGCTAAATTTCATATTCTATTCAATAATTATAAAATTACCATATGCTTTTAGTGAAAGAAAATGCCTTTTATAAATTAAAATAAAAAAAAGTGATAACATCGTACTGGTGGAAACATTGTACGTCTCAAACATTAACTGTATAGATGCCTTCGGTGTAATTACGTTGGGAAATATATGCTCACCAGAAACAAAAGCATAATAAGTAACGGAATTTATATATTTATGTATATCTAAAATTAAGAATTTATGCTTCAATAAAGCTATGAATGTTTTTTATGTTTATGTTGCCCTACTGTAATAAGAAGCCAACTAGCCGCCACTATTTAGCAAATATTTATATTAGTACTGTATTTAAATAAAATATATAATTGTCAGTTAGATGATAGGGTTTTCTTGATAATGTTTCTCAAAGATTTGCATGAATGATCTAAACTCGCCAAAGCAAAAGCATACTTTAGTCAGATGTTGAGTTGTGAATTTAGTTGCTTACCTGTCCATTAAACTATTAAAGGCGTAAGCGCAGCAGAATGTGAAGATAATTATTTATAAAGTTGTCTGTATGTGTTATCAGTCACGTATGAAAAAGAGGTTGATAAATCAGGAATTCCCAGACATTCACGTTTTGTATTTAAGACAAAGATTAATGGTTTTCATAAAATAAGCTGACCATATATTTTTCTATTGTTGTAAGATCTTCCAAATACACCAAGGAATACAAAATATATTATTTATTAGTCATTTGAAGTGGTTTCGATAGGAGACTAGGGATACCAATGGGTCTGTGTGACTTATTTAGCTATCTGTAGTCTATACAGCATCATCAGTGTTTTTCTTTACTACACCGATTCTTTCATATCAAGGAAATGAAAATATTCAAATATTTTTTTAGAAGTTTTCTAACTTTTTTTTTCAATATGTATCCTGGCCACTAGTGCGCAGGTGCCACTGACTGAATAAGTGTACTACTCATACCAGTATTACGATCGACCATATTTTTGCTCTTGGGACTCGAACACTTTTGAAAACTGATTAGTTCCGTCATCTTTATTTCTTTTCACTCTTCATCAAACTGACTCGTTTCTACATTCATATGGAAGCTAAAAACATTTAGATCAATAGACAATTGTTATAATAACAATGCACATTAAGAGCTGATTCCGCCAACAATTTGATTGCTATTTAAATTGATGAATTAAAACTATGGTTTTGATCTCGAATCGAGTTTAACTGGCAATCATATCATTGTCGCAATTGGCTTCTAACCAATAAATTAATTTGTACGTTAAAAAAAAATTTTTCTGGTTACGGATTTTGTAGAATGACACGATCGTAACGACCTCTACCGGAATTAAAAAAACCAATAAGGGGATATAAACACACTCTTACGATAGCACTGAAGCAAATCGTTAGAAAAGGTCTAAAAGTTGCAAAATCGTCAGCTCTGGCAACGCTGATTTATCTCTGTTTCTGCTATATTTAGAAGATGACTTTCCTTTTCTAATGTATACACTAAAGCATTGGTTATACCGTAAATAACGACGGTTTAGTTTGTAGACGTCCAGTACCAAGTTGGCTGACGAGGAGAGCTAGCACATTATTTTGCACGATTTCTTCCATGAATCGGATCAAGGTATTGCCGTCAAATCTAAATTGCGCCTACAGGATTCGCTGAAGCACAAAAACCAGATACAGACCGAGTTTTGGAATATTTCTTCCTTTTCTTCTTCTTAGATCTGTATTATTGGCCTTTCTGGATCATCTTAAACCTGTAATCTTTTTGTGGAACATCTTGAGTCGATTGTTCTGATTTTTCAATCTAATTGGACATTACGGGAAGATCGTTTCTTTTAGGCTGGTTGTTTTCTTCCTACCAGTTTGGGCTTTTCGGGCAGAATATTGAACCGCATTTGAACTTGAACCGCTTGTATGATGATACAAGGACCTACTCGTATTGCAATAGGAGAAATTTTTTTATTTTTTGCAAGGCACTTTGGAACAACTTACGTATGTAGTTCTTATTAGGGCTTTAGTAGGGCCCACCCTAACAAAATAAAGTTCATGAGAGAACAGAATGCTAATCTTAATTGATTTTTTACAAATGTTTCATCCTGAGAAAAAAATTAGAAATGGCTTGGTGTTCAAACGTTCCTTATATGCAAGACAGTTTCATTCATTCTCGGTTAAAACAGCCATTTCGAACTTAAGAATTACCACCATAATGAGATTTTGGCATATGATATAAGATATTACACCTTTTTAAGTATGTGAATTAAAGGACCAAAAATAGTCTCAAATTATTTGTTAGTAGTTGTAAATGACAGTCATGGATTTTTTCACTTGTATAGCTAATGACCATGAGTTTGCTACCTTGTTGCACCAAACTTGATTGACACATTAATATTCGCATGCTTCCCATTTTAATCCAAAAAGGTTTCCATGAAGATCTAGCAGCAACGTATTAACATATTGTAACGCGCCACCCCTAGAATATTCTAGAAAAAGTCCCGAACAGTCTCGAACAAGCTGGTCGAATGTGCCGTAGAAATCTCGAACTATCGAGAATGTTCCACCGTCGAATGTTCCAGAAGGAACGCGAACTTTCTGGGCTCATCAAGAACCACGCGGAAACGAATATAAGGCGGCGTTGACCGAGCAGAAAGCAGTTCTATAGTCAAGCAGCTAGTAGTTACGAACGAAATAAATGTTAATTCGTGATAAATAAATTCTTCTGTACATAAATAAATAAATAATTTAGTGTAAATAAATACTGGAAATAAATTGTAGTAAATTAAGTAAAAATAAATAAATATTAATAAATATAAATAAACATTGTATATAAAAAGAACATTACAATATTGTTCTGGTAGGGGAAGGAAATACTCTTTTGAGTGTATAAAAACATAAGGAGTATGTTTTTATAATTTGTATAGGTTGATGAAGAAAACATCTTGTTGAATTTTATTAAATTTAAAAGAACATTTGATTTTCTTTTGGTTAGCAATTAAAGAAAAAGGTTCATTTTCTGGATTCTTGGGAAAAATCTACACAAATGTGTTTTTGATTTATATCGGTTAAAACAAGAATTTTTCACCGAGGCTTAGCGACTAGAGATTTTGAAATCCAAACAAATCCTCAGTGATTTTCTGATCAGAAAAGAAATTTCTTCTATCTCAGACTTACTTCCATTGGAACTCAGAGATAGCTTGTTCCATATCTCATCTTCTGCAAATAACCTAGCGGTCATCAGATCCAGCATTCTAGACAGGGGCAAGATTCAAGACGTTAATGTGCGCGAAAGTAGAGCCGCAGCCTGGCCTAAGTTTTTCTGAACATGAGGTACATCCTCGAAACGTTGTAGCAGTAAGATATCAGTCCTGATCAGTTGGTTCAGTGTTACTGAAAAAACATCTGAAGATGTAAATTATAGCAATGATTCTTTTCGTCCACTTTAATTCTTGAATACTAGATGTAGCGACGACGTCTAACTCAGTGGCATGAGACTGTAGTTCATTAAGTGATAGAATGATAACAAAAGTTTTTCGCTGCTACGCATAAGATCGTAATATAAATAACATAGCTTTTTTATAAATACGATACTATATGTAACACCACTAACTGGAGATATTTTGCAATCAGGGATGACTGACCAACTAACGTAACGACGATCATGATTCTTCAGTTCTGAAGGGAGGGTTACTGTGTGTCATTGGGTGAAATACCAACGCATATCTAATTGTTTTGTGGTTTTCATCGATATGATTCGTACTTAAGAAATCTAAACTTTTTCATGGCAGAAGAATATGAACTAAGTAATTGAGGCATTCGATTTATGCTAAATGATTTAAGACAATAGCAACAACTTTAAGAAGTTGCTTGCTTCAATAATTGAGAATCATTCTTAAGACATTTAGTGTCATCCTTCAAGATTTGTGATTTGATTATTCGAAAAATTGAAGTGGTTACCATGGAGAACATGGAAAATCCAACGAATTTTGAACAAGAGTGCAGTAAATAAAATGACCATAATAACGCGTAATGAGTATGGTTTCTTTAGGTATGTTGCCCTCTCATCATATAAAACCACTAATCGCTACCAATAAATCCCGATGTCATGTAAGTTCTCATATCATATCAGCTGTAGATTCTTTAGCTGCTAGTTATAGTTACGTTGTTGAGTAAAATAGAACAAAACATTGAAATTAAGATTTCTATTTACTTCTTATAAAAAGCAACAAGATTGCATAATCGTTAAGATAGTTTTTCCAAGTAGAGGATATTTATAAAATGGAATTCAACAATTTTGCATAAATTTAAATAAAGTGCCCGAAGGAACGATAATAGTATTTCCCAATAGAGAACAACTTTCGAAGGTAGGCAACCCAACCAACGTTTTATCAAAGGTCCCAATTGATTTAATTGGATAATATTGGAAATGCGATTTTTTAAATATAAAATCCTAGTAAGCAAGCTCAACACTTTTGGTACAAATTGGTATTTTGTAGATAATTAAAACCCGTAAAACTAAACGATAATTTTGTATTAATAATGGAATGAAAGAATTGTAAAATGATTAATTATCGTCATTATTATTATTATTGAGTAATTCGGTTATTCATTCAAGAGTACATGGATTATATAATAATAAAAAGCCACCTACTTCCCGTATTTGCATAGACGCAAGGCAAGAACATGTCATGACATTGGCATTAGTTAATTAAACAGGCTTGTAATATGTCCCAAGTTTATTTTATGCTTATGAGATATGAGAGTCGCATCAATTATACACACACGAGCGTTATTAACAATCTCAATTTACATAATGTAAGGTGCGAGAATGCAACTTAAAACTCACCATAATTAAAATTGCACAATGAAACATGGTGTTCTGCCTTTTAGTAGTAATATGGATTGTTGTGAAATGCATTATTTATTATAAAAACAAATATACAAATGATAACATTTTAGGAAGTTAGAATAATTCCAGGTTAATAATGTAAAAAATGCTGTTGTTCGTTTTCTTTGGCCGATCGCGTGCCAAATAAAAACTGACATTGCCAAGAACCGCCTTTATTATTTAAAAAAATATTGAAGTCATTAGCCTGGATGGTGTCAAATAAGTGTAGAAGTCGTTATTATTAATGGAAGTGCATTCTTGTTTTATTTCATTTTTTTCTATTTAATAAATGATTTCTTTTATTATTAGTTGTTCTGAAGTTTGGTTACCAAGTATATTTTGGCATTATAGCCCATAATTGTTTTATATTGCGCAATGACATTTTACGTACATAATATTTATACTTCATTCAATCTCCACATTTGGGTGAACTTGGCGAATCAGGTGTGAAGGCGGTCAAATCTATGACGTGTGATCTATGTTACAAAATGAAACTGTGGGGTCTTCAACACAATTCCATTCCCTGGAAACTCATCTTTTCAAGTTTTAATTTCAGACCTTAGTTGAGAAGATTTTATATATTTATATCGTTTAGTTTACCCGCAAAACACATTAAATGAATCTTGACGAATATAGTGATGATGACATTTGAAAATCTGCATAGGTTTTCTTTTAATATTGGGTTATTTGCAAGCCTCTCCCCAAATTACTAAAAGTGGGTGACATTGAGGAAATCTAGGTAGGCGAGACGGCCGATGTTATTTTTTTCTTGAGAATTCCGACAAGATCGCTAAACATTTGCTTAGGAATGGATCACCATCACCTGGCATGTATTACGACTTACGAGCAAGAAAATTCCTTGAGAAATTCTAGGTTTTGTTAAGGTTTTAATTTAATAAATGCTTTTTAACATATTTGCATTTCTTCGTAATAGATTTTCCATTTTATTACAGCTGTAATTCCATTCCAACAAAAAAGGGTGTGCCCAATAGATGAGAAACAATGTTTTAATTGCTAATTAATATTGCACTATAATAATTTCTACAATACTGATATTGGTTTGATCTTGATAATTTTAAACGTGCTGGATTAGGAAAATAGTAACTGCAAGATTATTTCGGTTTGAAAACATGCGATAGCGTGCATTCGTCGATACAAATGGCGGTAGTGTCTGGTTTTTACATATTCCGTGAATTCGCTGTAGCGTAGTGGTTTTGCTTTAAGCACCATCGCCTCTTTTATCGTGGCGCACACGTCACATATTTCCCGAGAGCTCTAATCCTCTTTTACGCCATAATTTAAGGTTTCGTTTCGCGAAGTCTTTCACTTACTTACTTCAATACAGTGTTGGTTGAGTGTACCCGTCTTTTCTTTTTTAGAAGTTCACAAGTCGTTTATCGATTGCGAAACTTGTTTATTGCATTAAGCTATGCCCACAATGTACTACATACATACTTGCTCCGGCTAACTACTTTCAGCTTCAAGTTTCACTTGAAAACACATCTGCGAAATGTATTATTTTGTAAATGAATCTGCAAAATGTATTATTTTGCAAATGAATCTGCAATTGCAACGCTTGCAAATCTGTGAAACGAAACCTGTTTTGTGTTCGTCTGCATGGGAACGGACGTACACTATAAGAATAACCGTACACACAGTTTTCATGATCTGTAAATTACTCGAAGATTTGCAACTATACGATATATTCGTTGTATTTTATCTTTTACTTTCCAAGAATAACGTTTGTGAACTTGATGAACGCAACAATTTAAAATCGTTTTCCGATTCGAAAGGAATTTTGAGAGATTTTCCACGGAAAAAAGCCTTAATAATTTCTTTATAATGCCGTCGTTGTTACTAACAGTAACAGTGCGAAGATAAAGTTATTGTGAAAGCTAGATAAATTTTTCTTTATGCTTTACTCCTTAATAAAGTATAAAAGTGGCAGATATATCTGGCTGTTGTGGTCAGAATTGCTATCTGAAATCCATTGTTACTTGGTTTAATCGCTTTCCATGACTTCGCAATCTTTTTAGTGCTATTTCTCGAAAGTTTAATGCTTTAATATTGTTGCCGTATATGACAGTATATTTAATAATAATGTTAGGTAAGCTTTGTTACCTTTTATTTTTAATTGTGCATAACTGCGCGTACTCCAGGACTTCAAGGATATTACTTATTTCAAACAATTTCGTTTTTAATAAATTGTTAAAATTGTTTGCCTTTGTGGTGTTTAAGCGTTTTTGCAACGACATGGGTTTCTTTGAAACAGTAGTAAATATAGCGTATAATAGTAGTGCTGGGAGGCGCCTACTTTTTGTATACATGGACGTAACGTACGCCGTGAGTACAATAACGAATAGATTACCATTTACAGCTATCTACGTTCGCGAGAGGATACAGTTGTAACTATTTTTGTCGAGGCAATTGTTATATTAAGAATTATAATTTGCGCGTGTAGGATTTTTGTCGGCTGAAGAAATATTTCTAAACTAACACGAGGTAGGTAGCTGATGACTTAAAAGATTCTTGTGCAACAAAAGAACATGTGTGGTCACAGAAAGTGTATTTTAATACAATAAACAACTTAAAGAGTGCAACTTTTTGGCGGAAGCTATTCTAAAAGCAAAATAAAAAAATTGAATATCAAAGTCACCAAAATAGTAGCTTAAGTTTTTGCAAAATTAATAATGTATCAGACTGATAAGGATATCGATACCTGCATCTAAAAAAATTCAGATTCTTATCGAAAGCATGTTTTAAAGATGCTTCTGTGGCATTAAAAGGCCGAAAAGCAAAAATATTTAATTTTGAACACGAGAACATCTAACTTCTCTTCTAGAGTTTAATTTTAAATTAGATTGATACAATGCTCACCATTTTGGTATGTAGTCCTTTCTTCAACGTAAATGGCAGGTGAAACTTTTTGAACTGCTTGCCATCGGCTTCATTTTCTACATCTGTAAAATTAAGCATTGGGATATTGACTATACAAGATAACAACTGTGCCTGATCTACCAGCAAGAAGGATCTACTAAGAATCCAGTAATCAACTTTTCAGAAAATCTAATTTTGTCAAGATAAAGCAAAAAAATCTTTTCAAAAAATAACTTGTAATATTCCACAGCTTATCAGAAACTTCTGGCAATCAGAAAAGGCACGTTAAGCTGTAGGGTTCAATAGTTCGTGATGCTTTTTGAGTAGTCGATAAGAAGTTGTTCTAAAACTTTCACATATGGTTTGCAAGTTTTGGAACTGATTATCTAATAAAAAATACTAGGAACTCTTCAAGTTGAAACATACAGTTTGATTCCAAAGCACGTCAAAACTTTTATCTTTTTCTTAGATGATACTTAAAATCTGTTAAGTCTATTTGCTAGAAGTTTAATTTGGCATACTGTCATAGCACTTTCTAACTAACAACTTGAAGTCAGTTCCTGAAAGGTACAACTTTCAAGCTACGAATATATGAAATGTAGCTGAAACAAGTACGACAAAGGTATAAAGATCGTTTTCCAGAAAGTGAAAAGCAGGTTGGGACATTGGATTGACCGTTCTTTTAGCTATAAATACTATTAGGAATTTTGTGACTCCTTATATATTTCTCATGGATACAGTTTCGAGATTACCAATTGGAAATGGTTTTCCCAGTGGTTGGATTCCTATCAGCAGTTGTAGCTAATGAAAATTGCAATATTCGGTTCATACAAGGCAAAAGTGACAAAAAGTATTAAATGAAATCCCAGTCAAACTAAATTCGTGAACTTTCGCAAATCATCAAACAGGCACTAAATAAAGTTATCTGTAACACGAAGGAATAGAATATCTGGGTTTCAGCTAACATACCGCCATGTAGTGATAAACTCTTTACAGACAACTACTTTTATTTTCTATCACCAATAGACCAATCTCCAAAAGCTGTTGTTGCAACTCGACCAAGAAGAAGATATAAGCGTCCCTGCTTGGTATGGATTTATGTGCACCCTCTAAGAGTAGTAATCGAACTTCTTTCGAACCTATATGCTCTTTCAACAAGTGATTTCCAGGCTGCAGATTCATTTACAAGGGATGTGCCTGTAACTTACTCCTGCACGTCAGATATTGTTAAAACTCGAGGCATTCTGTTCAAAATGAAATTAATATTAAGATAGAAAGTTGCTTTTTCTTCTAAATATAGCTTAAGTTTCTATCTATAAAAATTCTGCAGTTAACACTACTGTAACAACTAGCCCCTCTCTTCCTTATGTCAAAAGTATCATATGAATATAACAATGAGATACCTTACCGTACTAGTAGTTACGTTTGATGCGTATGTAGTTGCCAAAGAGAATCTGGAACTAAACCAAAACTTTATTATCGGCGAAAAATGCAACTATGCGTTTGCAGTCTGCGATGATTCACTTATAGCTTTCGGTCTATAGTATACAATATAAGAAAGTGAGGATGATCTTCAGAAAGTAGAAAGCAAATTCTCATCTTTCTTCCTTTATCACATATTTTATTCAAAGCAATTACGGGAGGAAAAATAAAATAAGGACTTAAGCTCCTAATAGTTAAAAAGTCTGAAACCACCTATCATAAACAGCCTTTGCTCATGTCTTGCCTAGCAAACAACGAAATACGAAAGTATATGTAAAAAAACAGTTAGTTACAAATTTACCTTTTAAGTCGAAGAATCCACAATGAAATGTATGCTGGTGTTATAACTGGTAAATAAGCCTCTGCACATCTTTTTTACACTAGTTATTTGGTATTCCTTAAAGTTCATTCAATAGAATTTTGCTCTTTTCACTAAAGTCAAGTCTTTTGTGCCAAATTTTTATTTGTACAAATTTCCCCAGGACTTTTTCGTAAATGAAGTTACCAATCAGAGGCAGTTGCATTTTTACTTTCCTAGTAGAAAGCTTAAAATTCCCCATTGCATTGGTTAGATCGATTTTCATAAGTATGTCCACCCAAATAATTTTCGACCTGCCAACAACCACTGCTTCTTTTCAACGAACTCGGAAGGAGTCGTTACTGAATTTGCGAAGTCTGTCTGTCTGTCTGTCTGTATGTGTGTATGTCTGCATTTTTTGTCAAATTCTGAAATTTTGACTTCAGATTAGGATTCTACATCAAAAACTAAAGACTACGTGGTTTTTTCGTTTTTTGATAACTCTTCGGAAACATGGTCAAAATGGCTGCCGAAGTCTGAAAAAAGTAACAAAACGGAGTTCGTTGTGGTTAAGCTTTGCATTCCCAGATGTTTGAATTATTTCTTGTGGAATTTCATTCGAAATGGGATGCTTCCGGCTTTCTACCTAAAAAGTTTGTCTGCCTTCTCATTGTCTCTATGATTTAGAATCCAGAAGTGGCTAGCCTAACCTAAAGCATTTCTCGTTATATGTGAATTAATTACCCCTAGAATTCCTTGCTTGCATCTTCTTTACTTTCTCCATGTTTGTTGCCATTAAGATTATATATATATATATATATATTTCTTGGAAACAGAAATTTATCTTACTAACATTTTGTGGACCCCATTAGCAAAAATACTATATTAGGTAGTTCCTTTATGCGATTGGCAAGGTCGACCGATTCTAGAAACGGTTACTACAACGAAAAATAATTAAAAGGTTGGTTTTTCTCATTTTGTAAACTAGAATTGGAAATACATTCTATTTTCCAAATTACGAGGGCAGGCTGATAAAAAAGGTACCAAAGTATGAAGTAGACCTAAAAAAACAAAAATTTTTCTCTGACATATTCCTCATAATGTCAAATACGTGTCATCTACATGTTATTGTCGCATTGTTATTGCATTGCTATTTGAATTTTCTTGTGCTGGAGTGTTGTGATATTCTTCATAATGGAAAAAATTGAACACCGTGCCGTAATAAAATTTCTCACGAAGGAAGGAAATTCTCCGACTGATATAAAAGACCGCATGTCAGCAGTTCATGGTGAATCTGTCCCATCTTATAAAAGCATAAAATTTTGGTCATAGCAATTTAAGTGGGGTGAGGAGTCTCTAGAAGATGACGCTTGCAGTGGTCGTCCAAATTCTGCCATCACTGAAGAAAACGTCCGAAAAGTTGAATTCGAATTGCTCAGATTGCTGATGCTGTGAAGAACGAGTTGGGACCATAATTCATGACCGTTTGGTGATGTCAAAAGTCAGCGCTAGATGGATGCCGCGGATGTTGACTCCGTTAGATAAACCACGGCGAGTGGAAACTTCCAAGCACTTTTTGGATCTTTGTGAAGATCAGGAGGAAAGCGTTATCAGAAGGATTGTAACGGGGGATTAAACATGGATTCATTATTATGATCCCGAGAGCAAGCAAGAGTCCATGCAATGGAAACACAAAGGGTCTCCACCACCAAAGAAGTTCAAAGTCCAACCATCTGGAGGCAAGATTATGGCCAAAGTTTTCTGAGATTGTGAAGGAATCTTATTGATAGATTACCTGTCACATATAACTAGTATAATGGGAAACTACTATGCTGAAGTTTTGAGAAAATTGCAAGATGCAATAATAGCAAAACGGATGAAGAAACTTGAAAATGAAATTTTGATTTTACACGAAAACGCACCTGTTCACAAAGCTCATGTTGGGAGGGATGTGTTGAGCGAATTGAACTTGAAAGAATTAAACCATTCCCCTTATAGCCCAGATATAGCCCCCTGCGACTATTTTCTGTTTAGAAAATTGAAACAACACCTAAGAGGACGAAGATTTGTTAATGATGATGAATTAAAGTGGGAAATTGAAATCTTTTTTGAAGGACAAGAAGAAAATTCTTATTTTGATAGTTTGTTTTCGTTGATAGCTAAATGTAAAAAGTGTATTGAACTCGAAGGGAATTATATTGAAAAATAATCAAAGATCTTTGTTTTATTTCAATTGTTTTATGCTTAGGTACCTTTTTTATCAACCTGCCCTCGTATATTCCAAGATTTTTATTTTTTGTATTTTTACCATTTTTTTAAGCTAAAACCAGGATTTGAGGAAATTCTTAGAATTGTTCAAATTTTAATTTGGTGGGTCATTTATTGAACGATTTGAATGATCTGTCAAATAAATGGGTATGGTTTGATACAGAATTTTAAGAAGTCGAAGAAATTGATATCTTTCAACATTCTGGACAAAGTTCGATTTTGTTTTGAGCAATTTCCTAAGTCTTGCACTCCACTTTATGCTCATTCTGAAGCTATGTAAAGTCTGTTCCAACATTTACCTCTACTGTATCTACATTAAATAGCTAGGATGGACAGTTATTGATCCCCAAATACAGTTTACTTTCTTTGGCAAATTTTATTTCTTTTATCAGCAAGCAAACACTCACGGCCGGCCCAAGAAATGTAAAGTGGTAATGTGAACAAACCTAATCTTGAATAATATAACTCTGTCTCTTAAGTAATAAAGTGAAGTAGATTACGTAATTATGCCTTAGCTGTGAAACGGATTCAATGTAGATACATTTAAAAAAAATTAACCAACTTAATCAAGTAAACTATCAGACTTGTTTTTAGACACCAAGATAAGGGGACTTGAGGTAAGTTTCTTATTAAATGTAAGAAGATCACTTGTGTTCATGTAAATGGTGTTCACCCATTTTTACGAATAAAACTGAAAAGTCTGAGAATCGAAAATCCATTTGTTGTCTCATCAGAAGTGTTTGTCAATAAAAAGTGTTAACTAAAGTAAGATAATTAATCAGGGCAGTAGTCATCTTTTTACATTGTAAAATAACCGGATTCTGCAAACAAAACACAAAGTCCATTTATAACACAAACGAAACAAAAGAAAATAAAATTTAAAAATGTGTTACTTTTATTTTTCCAAAATTACAGGTTCGTTCCATTTTGCTTTGCGCTGTTTATTATCATTAACTTGGAATTCAAAGCAAATAACTGAAATTTACCATAATTCCAGGTTGATGATCCCTAATTCAACCACGATTCGCGTCCGTCGTTTGTTGTAAATAATTTGTTGTCGTAGTCGAGTTGCAGATATTTTTTTATCATAATTTTGCACGACCATTCCATTTTCAAGTTTCGTTATTGTTATCCGTCTTGTGACAACTAATGGAAAAGGCAAATTTCTGATGTGCACTGTTATGATTTGTTATTATTATTATTATTATTATTGTTGCTGCGTTATTCGTTTTTGTAATAATGTCTCATTCTTTTTGTTGCAGGTGAGTCTTCGCTTGAGTGCCTTCCATCATGACACCTACACCAGATCCTTCAAAAAGGTTAAATAAATATTAGTTGTGTGTAGTCATTTGCATGAATGTCTTTATAATGATTTTCCGCCCCCTGTCTGTCGTTTTGAACCATCCCATTCTCATATAGAAATAAAAAGAATTGAACGACGGGGTGTCTATAGCGATTGATTTAAAAATTTGATAAATTATTTTTGAAGATATAAAAGATGTATTTATTAATTCTACATAACCTTATTTGCTATTTATTAAAATAAAAGTAAAGAAGAAACAAATGAAACAAACTATTTTAAACCATTACATCAAAATAATTTATGAGATTCCTTTCAAAGAAACTTATTTTATACTAAATATATATATATATTTTCGACTTCATTTTTTTAATTAAACGTTGTTCAGGTTTCTTGGCACTCAAATTTAATATCCCTAGCATACCACAACTTCGTTAACAATTTCCGGTTGCGGGTTCGAATTGGTAAATCCTCTCTTCTATAATCTTTTTTGAAATGTAAAAAGTTTTCAGATGACGTAAATCTATATTTGGTTTAGATTCACGTGTTTCACATCATTTTATTCATGTTACTGCATCCTGAAAGATATTCACTGTAATTCACAATAATAATTGAAAGTTACTTAAATTAACGGATAGCACGCGTCAATAAAAGTAAAACTTTAAAACATTGTTGCAAAATAGTTGCGGTCACTTTGAAAGTTACGTAGATAATTGTTGAGAATTATAGGATATTAGTTTCGTAAGTTTTTGGTTACGATATCATAAAAGAGAATGAAATTTTCGGGGAAACATAAGGAGGTGGTATGGCTTTACTTTTTATTAAGTTTTTTTCTTTTTGTCTAAAAATTTAAAACTTGAAAAGATTTAATTTTAGATAGCATTAGCATTAAAAAGGAATATGTTTTTAAAATATTTTTTAATTGCGAATTTACATAATTTTCTTAGAAAATAATACTCTTATATACCTACTTTACATCTTTTTCTTAAAATCTCGTTTAGGATTGTGAATATTAGCTTGACGTGCATGTAATGTCGTTGACAAAAGAAAAAAAAGTTGTTTCCGAGCCAGTTCTCTTTTAATTAAATTCATTGTCTTGCCATAGTATATATTGCAACAACGCCTTATTAAGACTACACCCAGGAATGTTATGTAATAAGTAAATAATTTTTTTACTGAAAGTAAAAGTGGTGAATATCTTAGGTACCTCTGCATATTTCTTGGTACTCTATATATCGAAAATACCAAAAATTTCTATGAAATTTATTAAATTCATCGGCACTATAATTTATGTTGCTTAATTACAATAATTTATTTAAATTGGTATTAGAAAAGAAGAGATTGATAAGATTGACCTTCTAAAACAACAAAAATTCTTGGTATTCTCAGGAAGAATATAATCGTTGACGTAAGCGTCAATCAAACGATTTATATATCTCTGCAGCTACACTATTTGAACAGAAAACCTAGAAGAATACTTAATATTTTATGAAATTTTGCCTTTCTTTTGTTACTTTCTTTCCAGTTTAGTAAGTAGTAAAGTAACTTAATATGTTTTGCGACTTGTCATTATCCTATCGCGTGATTGATCAAGTTTCAATTCTACTATTGTAAGACTTCCAAACTAATTAGGATCAAGTAAAGAGTGAAAATCTTTTATCAACATATGTACGCATATACGAAAACAGCCTTAGAAGATCCCATTTTTTATTCTAAGGAACCAACCAAGACGGTCAGGGTAATTTTTGCACATTGAACATGTGCTCATCTTACTAGAAGACGGTAACACTCAAAAGCCCAAACTAGATTTGACCGTGTTTTCTCTGACTTAATAAAATTATTTTTTTTTGTTATGTTATTTCTACTTGGATAACTCTCCCTGAAACTGTACTCAATTCTGTCTCTAGGTGCCACAACCATGCTGTTTTGGAACACTTGAGTAATTTTCTTTTCTTTTATGATAAATTTAATTTCATTGCCTTTGTGTTCCTTAACCTAACTTCTTCGAATAGTCATTTTCTTCTCTTGGGGTAAATTGCGTTACTTAACTTCGATCTATATTAAAAGTTTTTGAGCTGTTGATTTCTTGATTACAAATTCTCATTGTGAACCATTTTAATATTGACATTCAATTCTCATTAGCAACATTTGTGAGATTCCCTAGTGATTGCAAAATGCCAGTTTTGAGTCCTCTCGACCTGTATGTCTTATCTCTGCAATATTTTGAAGTATCTCATTTTACTCTACATAAGGATCTTGATGCTTGTTTCAGAATTGCATGATTGATTTGATTTGCTCATCTCGGGTCTTTTCATAATATCAGGAGGCAATTCTTGAACTGACTTTCCTAAGCATGCGTAGTTTCTCAAAGACAAATCAGTAAGTCAACTGAATTAGGTTGTTTCTGAAAAAGATAATATCATAGGATGTCACATATGTTTATCTGACTATTTCCATTTTGTGCTCACAATTATCCTTCCGTCCTTCAAGTATTTAAGAAATTAATATTGGGAGCATTTTTCTCATTGCTTCTTTAATAAGAACTGAGTCGAAATACGAACCTTCTCGATGATAATATTTGGGATTATCAGTTTTCTAGCTTTTGAACACTTTACACCAGTGTTTTACCAGTCAGTTTGCTGTAGTATACTTGTACGCCCAAACACCATCATAAGATTTTACCGAAAATTTCAAAAAAACAGATTCTTCGGTTATCGAATAACAATTGAAATACGATATTTCCACTGTTTACAAGAACCGAAACGTGAACGCGATCGAAATCATTTGGAAATATCGAACCGGTCGAAAACCAAATCTTCCTTCTTGAAGTGGTGGCATTTATTTAGTTTAGTCGTGTTTGAACAGATTTTGCCATCATTAGACAAATGAAATTTGAAGATCTTAAAGTAGGCATTGTTTACCATGTTTTGCGAAGACAGTTAAGATCAAATCTTTAATTGTTTTTTGTACGGCCGCCATCTTGAATTTCTTGAAATGGATCACCCTGTAAATGATCCCATATCTCGATAGGGATTTTAAAGCTGAATTCAATAATATAAGGGTTGATGTACTTATCTTGAAAGGTTTTGAAGATCATCGCTACCATACTTTTTAATAGGGAAACCCCTGACAAAAGAATAGCGATTATCTCCAAAAACTTTCAAGTTAAGTATAGCAACCCTTATATCATTGAACTTGTCTTAAAAATCCCTATCCCAATATGGTGTCAGATACAGGGTGTTCTATTTAAAAAAATTCAATATGGCGACCGTACGAAAAAACAATTGAAGATTTCTTTTTAATTACCTTCGCGAAACATGGCAAAAAATACCTACTTTACGCTCTCCAAATTTCATTTGTCTATCTCTTACCGTTTCTGCGAGGGTAGCGTGTTTCTATACTTTTTAGCGACCCTGTATGTAAAACTTAGTTTTAGTTTCACATTATTTTTCTAACTGTTAGCTGAACAGTGTGATGTGAGTTCGAATCCTATCCGAAATTTAGATTTTCTAGTATACTAACTTCGAAAATTAATTCGCCACACTATTTAATATTTAGAGTCTTGTTTCTACAAACTTACCTTTTATAAGTTAAATGTATTTGTGGGCAAGACCTTTTTTAAGTATGTAAATCTAAATATAACTTCCGATTTCTTAAACGTACAAAATGTCATGCTTAATTGAAAACAGAAAAACTTAGAAATTTTTTTTATACCTCACAGAATTATATTTATAGGCGTTTCGTGTGTTGTGGCTATAAATAATCTAAAGTTCCCAACGATTATAATTTGCATGTGGTACTTTGCAAACATGGCAAGCGTGGAAATATTTTTTTAACGCCACTTTATATAAGTTAGCTTTTCACTTGTAAAAAATTCGTTTTTAATTTTATCTTTTATCCTACGAACTTTTTTTAGGTCAGTTTCTAGATTTTATTTCTTTTCATTACATCTTCGTCTGCTTTGGTCTAACATACCCGATTTTGATTGATAACTATAATTTATACAAATCAAATAAAATTATGAAAATAAATGTGTGAGTTCCACAAATGTAATTATGTGAAAGCTTCGAAGTGCATTGTACGAAGAGAAAATTATTGGATTTACTTGGAAAATTGGCTACACTGTTTATTGATTAATTTCCTAGAAATAGACTTACTGTCTACGCGTTTTTATATGTAAAAAGGTTAAATAAAATGTTTTTTTCTTGTATTTAAGTGATTTTATTAATATTCCTTTTGATACACAAGCGAATGTTATTTAGAAAATCTTTAATAACAGCATGTAATAGTGGGAATTTAGCACTTTACTTCCGGAAGTTTTTCTTTCAGTTTTTGTCCCAAACATATGGTACAAATATTTGATGAGTAGATTATAAGCGAAAATATAAACAGTGAGATAATGGGTCGTCTGTTTGACTGTCAGCCTTGACAGAAAAGGGTAAAAACCTTCAATATTATGTTAGTTTGATGAAAAATTAATATGAAAACATTTTTTTATTTCATAGTGTGTGTGGTGTACACATTTATTTAAGAAAAGTCAAGTGGTCACAACTCATAATAATTTAAGGGCATAAGATAAATAAATCTATCTTTAAATTCTTGAGATATATTATGCCCTACAGACAATATCCGTTATGTTAGTCCTCTTTTTTTTCATGTAAATGCATTGTGGTATGCGTAGGTATTTTGAAGTTGTCGGTTGCTTTAAAAACTCGTTTTCTTCTCCTACATTAGAGCTAATGCATATTTCCTTCCATTTAATATTATTAAAAATGTATTTATCAAATCAACGGATTTAGACCACCCTGTATTTTTAAGTAAGGAAACTTCGAGATACGTACTAAACAGAAGGAAAAGGCGTTTCGTGTTGCTCAAAGCTTTTAGGACCTTATTTATTTTAAACCGAAAATAATACTACTAGACGTCCCCAAAAACATAAATTTGGTCTTTGATTTCTCTGTACAACTTCGTGTAGTATTCTCCGTTTTTCCGCCATGTAAATTTCGAGGTCTGCTTGGTGCTGCTGCTAGTTTGTTGTGTTGTTATATAAACGATATGTCTACAAAATAAGTTCTTATACCATGATGATTTCAGAGATCTTAATCAGTTTACTTTTCAAACAGCGTTATTGTTATAAAGTTTTTTTCGTGTTATTCTAATGCTTGTCAGTGTTATTAAAATTGTTTTGTCTAAGCCATTAATAATAATAAAAAAAAATTCAAAATTCATCATATCATTGTGTACTTGTCATTTCGTTATTTTATGTATTATTTTATTTTTAGGATTGGCGAACTTGTCTTTTGTTGTTTGTTTAATGCGTCTTCTTAGTTTTAAAAGTTGGGGTTTTTCTTGGTAGTGGATAACAATTTTTTACTGGAGGTTAGAAAAGACAAAATGACAAAGAAAGATGGTAAAAAGTTGTAGAACAAGAATGTAGAAAGAATAACATGAAAGTAGTCTGTTTAGAACGTTACTACGTACTACGAAATTGTCAAAAATGGTCGAAATTTAATAGAATTTAGATTCGATAACACTAACGCCAATAATCCCTCTGAATATTAACTTGCTTCTGGCGAACAAGTTGCTTTGTACTAATTCGACGAGGGTACATAATATCTAGTACGTAATTTAATAATAAGGGGCATAATTTAAATAATTCACCCAATATTTCAGAAATTAACAAGGGAAAGCAGAATACTAGCCATAAAGGAAATCTTGTATTCACCTTGTATAAACTTAAGCGGTTTAAAAAAGTTTACTTCGAGAACAATTTAGCATTCAGAAAGAAGTTTAAATGAACTAGTTCAAAAATAACCTGTTTCAGAGGCACTCCCTCATTCGCCGCTCCTAGCTATTTTTTCGAAACAAGAGAAATTCCCATCAATACTCCAAAATTTTGGAAATTCTCATTTTACTCAAAAACCACACATCCTACGAAAAGTTCAAAACAAACTTTTTAACAAACAAGAAAACTTTTTTCCTTAAAGATGATTGTATCTATTCTTGGGAAGGCATCGAATAAGCCAAAAGAAATAAAATCGGAATTTTATAAAATTACGCGTTTTTGCAGAAATTTATTGATCCCTCATTGCAATGCAATGCAATCTAAAATAATTTTCTTTCGCTACCTGCAAAAGCGCCGGTGGTATCAAGAACTGTTCGGATCTTCCTTTCTTCAATCACTGAGTGGGAGAAAAGATAGATTTTGGTGTGAATTTGATTGTAGTATATCAAAATTGATGGTCTCAAGAGTCTTGAGTTCTGAACGATGAGTATCCAGTCGGCCAACGCATTGGTAGCGAAAACATTGCTTCCCAAATATGAACGTGAAAGACCAATAGCAATTGATAAATAAAAATTTGGATTTTTTGGTAAGTCTCCATCTGTGGTTGAATATTAAAAATAGAAAGAAAAGGGGAAGAGCACCAATCAGGCATAAGTCAAGTCAGAGTTGAGGTAAGTGGCTTTACCTAGAAAGATTTCATCTTTTGCTTTGGAATTCTACGCAGTAACCCCACAGACAGAAGCAGATTTAGGTTTGATTGCGCCCTAGGCCTGTTTTGATATGGCGCCCTTTTTGGTTTTTCAAAAGTGTATATAAAATATACAAGGCGTCGTGCCGTAAATGCCAATAAAGCTTCAGGTAAACATTTTCTTCTATAAGTGCTTATTGCAAATCTGCGAAAAGAAAATTTCTCTTCAGCCTAGTTTTCTTGTACAAGTTGTCAGAAGTTAACATCTTTAACACTAAATAAACAGAAACCTAAGAATCGAATCCAAATGAAGCCATTACGAATTCAATAAATGAATCTGCTGGAACAACAATTACTCTTGATAAAAAGCACAGAACTGTTTATTTCTCTTCTTGGAGGTGCTGTTAAAAATTGAATTCTTACCAAACAATAGATGTGACAAAAATGCAAGTCTTGGGTGTACTGATAAATCCGATGAAGTTAGTTGCCAGCAATTTTTTCAAGTTTTGACAGTTTTATAGCCCACTGGAATAAAATTGATAAATCTTTGATTTCTTGCGATACTTTGGTTCCTGTATTCGAATAATTTTGTATTTGCCTGCAGCAGCGTTGCCAAGTTTAAATTTCTTTTTTTGGTTTGTGTGACTTTGGAACATTGGTGTTTTCAATTTTAGCATCTTAAGAGATTGAAGGAGGTTGCTATCTCAAGCTTTATTGGCATCTACGGGACACCCTGTATAATACTAAAAAGTATAAAAAGCAGTTGCTGTGGCAAAAGACAAAGAGTGGAGGAAAAATCTATTTAATATTTTTATATTTTTATAATTTCCAAAATTTGCAATTGCTCGATTAATATTTTTTTATTTCAATAATTAGGTACTTAACCATGTTAAGATATAATTCTTCGGTGGAAAAAATAATATTTTTGAAAAATTTCTAAAATCTTTTTATAGTCACCGGGAAACTCCATGAATTTCGAATTTTTATCGTCTATCAGATTTTGTCGTTTCTCAAATTTTGCTGCGCCTCAAATTTTGGCGCCCCTCAAATCTTGTCGCCCTAGGCCCGGACCTCGCGGGCCTAAGCTTAAATCCGTTACTGCCCACAGAGATTTTGAGGATGTCACCCAGGTAATATAATACTTCAGCTGATGCATCTTTGTAAGGCTGGTTTTGTTTTTATCGAAGTCTTAAACTAAGTCTAAAACTTGGAAAGTTATCCCCAGGTTCGTCAAATCTTACATTCCTTATCCTGTGCGAAGGGCGTAAACAAGAAGATCTGGTTCTTTTATCGGGATTAAGTTTGATCCGTCTCAGCCGAAACGAAGCCTCTAACTGGGCAAATGACCGAGGTGGGCACCTCGAGTCGCCGGTAGCAGTGGTTGATGTAACCAAGAGGACAAGGATTGGAAGCGCAGGAGGTCTTGCGATGTCGTGACAAAATGTCAGGATAGATCCTTGAGTGACATCAGGTGAAGGCACGTGAGTTTTTACTAAAATAAGATACTGATGATTCTGTCAAAGCTAATGTAAGTATACTTGGGCGTGTAGAAGCATGTAAAATTACCTACTGACCTTGTGAACATACCTTCTATATCAAGAAAGACGCAGATTGTAATGGCCATGGCTATTTTTTATCACAGGCAGTTATTACAACTATAACCATTTAAGATTAAAATTATTGGAAAGTGTACACATGCAAAATGAGCAGAATTCATCCAAGACCTAACCAGAAGAAACAGGAGAAGATAATACCAAAAACTGAATGGATGGATGCGAAATTCTAGAAGAGTCAGAAAAGTTCTGTCCAAGAATGGTTGATAACAATCAAGCAAATGCTAGAAATATGACTATCATGAGAACCTACAAATTGTAATAACCTCTCGAGATAAGACATGCACCAAATTTTGTTACATTCTGATAAGATCGCTCTTAAAAGTAAGTTCTGATACATTCCCAGAGCTATTTGCCTGGCAAGTTTAATTGTTGGATCAACAAGAGAATTTTGTAAAATTCTAGTTCATTTTAAATTGTAAATTAATACAGAAACACGATCTTGCGATCTGAGTCTGAAATCCTGTAGAAACTTCTTAAGAAGTACCTTCAACTGTTACCATTTTTTTCTTTTTCCCTTTGGGAATTGATGACTGCAGAATTCTCAACTTGGTGCAATTTCCTTGCAGTATTTTGATATTCATTACTGTTTGGTTTTAGCAAAAAATTCATATTGGGTCTGTTTATGCGAAGTTCATTAACACGAAATTGTGTTTATAGTCATCCAGAAATTTGGTATTTAGTGAATTGTAATTAAATTGAGTGGTAGAACTCAATGATAGAAACCATTGTTAACACCCGCAACCAGAAATCAGACCATCTTATTGTACTCCTTTGAAGAATAATTGATACTTTCGCTTGGTGGTTGTGTTCATTGTTTTATATTATTTAATATAAAATATTAATTGTATGCTACTTTTATTATTTTTTTTATAAGAATCTATGAATAAACTGTACCAAATACAATAATTATACTGAACACCTCCGATAATCTCGTACCAACTGCAACTGTGGCAGTTCAAAATTAAGTTTAATAAGTGTATAGTAGAAGTATGGTCACCATTTTGTAAAGGGGTATGTGAGATACTTGAAAATTTAGTGTAATAAGTAGGTTGTCTGGAATTATTTAAAAAATTTCCTTGACTTGTACACTTTTTATTTTTCTAAATTTCATAGTTCTAGAAATTAAAACCAGAGGATTGTTAGTATAAAATACTGTTAGGATGTTTACATCATCGATGTATTTATATAAAATAAAGCCATGTTCTTAAAATACGTGGCAATAAGAACTACAGCCTGCACATCAAATAAATTAACCAAACGAATGCAGCAGTAAATACTTTTTATAGACTTTTCAAGTGATTTTCGTGCATATTTTATTGTTTATTTAACACTTCGACTTGCAATAACTGTAAAGTCATATAGCACCTCAACGAACAAGATGAAAGGAAACCTCAAAATAATTAACTGCGCCAAGTCCGGGACTATATAACTCCAATATTCAGCCGCCGGTCTCGGTAACATTTGAAAGAGCATTAAATGCACAATACGTGCTTACGTAACCATAATGTGAGACTGTAAAAAGCTTATGTCTTCCTCTATTATTCTAAGTTTTAGTTCATTGCAACCATAAAATTCATCAAGTATAATTTAGTTCTGACCAAGTATTTTAATTAGTAGTTTCGCTTAATTATTAACGTATTTCTAACAACTGTTGCTTCGTTTCTTATTGCGAATCTAAATATTTATGAATTTTTTTGTCATTCTGTACAGACTGTAACATGTATATGGATGTATAGATATAAAAAGACCAGCTGCTACAAAAATGGCTCGCTACTGTAATTACTAATTACATGTTTTATGGAAACTTATTTTTTTTTAATATTGCAGGGTATAATAAGTGTGATGGCAAGAATATTATTTTTATTTATTTTATTAAATGGCGCCCGTTTTGACTGTCTTGGCAAACAACATATTTATATTCATTTTTGCTACTAAACAGCCTCGTTTCGGTAGTTTAAGTTAATCACATCCATTTTCCAAGCAAGTACTCTTAATGTAGGTAGTAACAACAATAATGGTCCCGACTTGATTGCGCTGCCTAGTTAGTTACAAGTATGCTCGCTAACTTTTTTTTATCAGTTGAATTTATTTATGATTGTGACTTAAACCATGTGCAAATCGTGTTGTGTACTACCGTTGTTAAATCGTTGTAAAACATTTTATGGTATTATAAGAATTTTCCATGAAGTATTTATTGTTATCAAAGTTACAAACGTGTAAAGTTTTTATGATTTATGTAGAATGTGTGTGGCAGAGGAATTTTTATATCTGTTCATGAAGTATAAATAAGAAAAATGTAGGTCGCAGAGTAACAATCGTGTACAGTACCGTATTTACATTTTCAGTCACAGCAATAATGGTTTAGTAGAGCTGGCTAACAAAATAAACAAACGGAGATAGTTGGCCATGAACCGCAAATTTAGCTGGCCTTGAATACTTCATAACATTAATGAGCGAAGTTGAAGAACTTTGTCAAGTTTACAGAACCTTTTGTCATAACGTGATGTAATTGAATCAAAAGTGTTTCGATATAAATTAAAAGTGATTTTCTATTATTTTAGTGACATATCTGTTTATTTTCAAAATTTGAATTTCGATACATCGTAATTATACCATTCTGTAATGTCTAAAACATTTATCTCGTAGATTTTTTCATCATCCACCATTTTTGCCGTCGTAGAGAACTCCAAGAAAAACGTATGGGAATACATATTTAGGTGCGTTAAAAAAACCACAATCTTAACGCTCATTCTACTCAAATCTCAGAAAATTGGTAGTTTTATAGGATGGTTTCCTCGATTACCAGCTTTCACTGTTTTGGTCCTGAAATCTGAGATCTTTCACTTTGCTTGAAGTAACCAGAAATTAATCTTCATCCAAAAAATAGATTGATCGTTTTTGGTCATTCTACTTTCATGTTCCAAATCAGGTGAAGAACGATTGCACACTTTTAAAAACACGTTTTTTCTTGTTAAATCTAGTTAGTGGTGTATGTCTGACATCATTCACCCAAAGTAATATAAGAGCATATGGTTAAGTTATAGTGACATCTAAATGTTTTTCTCACAATACATAAAAAACTTGCAGTGGAGATTTTTGAATTTGCGCCGTGGTACATTGTAAAGTCTGTTTTTTGGAACTACCTTTAGCGATCATGTAAACAGAAAATTGGTTTTACTTCTTAGAATATTTTTGGCCCTCTTCGTGCAGTTTTGATAGATACATGAAGAAATTGTATTTGTTGTCTCAATATGTATTTTGAGAATTCTTTTCTCTTGGTGTTCCTTTGTTATCAATTTTTCTGATTTTCTTTCCATCCAAACTTGGTTGCATAATTCTCGACATTTGTTTCTTTGCTTATTCTCTAGCTTTTCACTACTCATCAAATTTCAGTATGTAGTAATGGTGCTGTTACGTTTGATATTTTGATGTTAATTAATTTTTCTTTCATTTGGTGTTGGGATACTGTTGTCATGTAGACTATAGTAGATTGTCATCTCCCAACCATTCGTGCTATGTGATTTCCAATTTTTATAATTCTACAATGCACAATACTATTATATAGCCCTACAGGGGCTTAAACTTTACAGTCAGCATGATCCAACCCGACTGACATTAGATAAATCTGAGACGATCAGAAAAATCTGGCCAACTTGCTTGATATAAGCGAAAAGTAGGACTCAAGGTAATCTGAAAGTTCCTAAAGGTCTAATATGTTTAACGTTATAGTAATGTCAACAGGAGCTTTGGTTTAAGATACTTTTTGATTGGGGGGGGGGGAGATTCATGTAATGAACATTTTGATCAAGCCTACTAGGTATTATTGCTCTAAAAAGAAAGATTGCCAAGCATATTTAGATTTTTGGAATAAGAGGACCTTGTTTGAAAGTTAAGCTTCTTTTTTAATTTGATGGGGTATGGATTTTCATCTTCAGAGCTTAATGCCTTTGGCATACTCAGATTATTGCATTCTCCCATTCCATATGAGACAAGCGTAGGAGGACACAGCCCGATCTGGTCGCTGTTAGCTCTCTGAAGAAGGCTAATGAAGGGCAAAAACGACCTTGGGCTATTGGAAGTGGCCCGTTTATTGGCGTAACTCGACACATGTTCGTGTTTAACACCTCCAGAAGGTTAAAAGAAATACAGCGCTTTGTTTCAGTAGTAGAAACGATTTCTGCTATCAATTTTGGGCTTTCTCACTCCATTTCCACTTTCATCTTTTGAACCTTCCGAACCTACCTTTAGACTAAAAACTTTTGGTGCTGAAGAAATTTTTGGTAGAGATTGAAAAATTTTTAAAAAGCAGAACATTCGAGAGGGTTTCAGGTGTAGACTTTCGGAAAGTCACCATCCAAGTGGTGTTTCGTCCTGCTTAAACTTCTTAAGAAGGATAAATGCAAACGTGGATTGGACTTCGCCCTCCATTAATCGTTTTTAGAAAGTTCAACATGAATGCGTATCGGGCATTGTGTCGTCACTGTAGATGTTTAATAATAATATAAATTTGAGGCATTTTTAAAAGTAAAGTCCAATTCGATCAGACTTTGAAATGGCCCAAATTTTAGAATGTGGCAATTTGGTCCGTGTAGGTTTCTTGATTTTGACGTTTCGTGTCACTATTTTATTAAGGGTATCAGAATCAAGAACAAAAAGATTTTAGGTTGCTTTGAGAGAAAGAGAAGCCCACCACCCATATAAAAATCGATTCAGAGAATTTTGTTATCTAACTAAGTTCCAAATGAAACCTTAAAGACTTGAGAAATTTTGAAAATGGGGCTTGAATTGGAACTTTGAGGTCCGGACGTGCAATAGTGACTTCCTGATTTATATTTTGACTGGCTAGCACTTACAGGAAGTACTATAGTAGGTTGAAACGGTTTTAGCCAAACAAATGTAACAGATATCACGCTTCTTCAACTGAAGCTTTTACTACAAAATTAAAGTCAGTTTTAATAACAATAAACTACATTAACCACAAATGAGTATGGTTAGGTTTTCTGGCAAGATTATGTTATCATCCCAAAATAAAGAGTCATAAACTGCTATGGTGTTTATTTTTTTATTTATTTTAAATTTTTCGCTATTACAATTGTTATTTAGGTCTAAAACCTTTTAACAATCATGAAACCACAGTATTAGATGTTTTTCTGTGCTTCCAAGTAAAAGAATTAAAGAAAAGGTTAGCCTGTTCTTTACTCTGTAATTTATTAACTTTAAATGACAAAAACAGCAATAAAAAAATAATTGAACAAAACAAACAAATTAATGAGGATATTTTTAGTAATACCTTTCATCACTCCAATAAAAATGTGAAGGAATAATACATTCTAGCCACTAAACCCGTAATTATTTATATTTTTTTATAATTTCAGTTTACTTCGTTTTCGTTAGATTATTGTGTTAACGAAACAAAAAAAAAAACTGCAACCGATGTTTTTTTAAATAACCTGAACTAATTAAGATAGCGAATGTGTATATTAATTAATTTTTAATATAAACTATGCTCTTGGAATTAATTATATTAAGAGTGAGATATAATATAATTGCATCCTGTTGGAATATGTTAGTAGTAATTCACATATGTTCTTTCTTCTATTGTTTTCCAAAATTATTAACGCTATTACTATTATTCATTTGTTTTACAAATTTTTACTTTATGCAGATATGTATGGAAATCCCCATTTTTGTATTTTATACCAGTATGAATTAATTGTGGTTAATATAATAAATACAATAAATAAAGAGTAAACAGAAAGGATGTTTTTCCTTTCTCTTGCAGGACAGCCTGTATGATTATTGTTAATGGACAAAGTAATTATTCATTTCTTTTAATTAATTGATGAATTATGTATGTATGGAACAATTCTTTCTCTTTGACAATATTTTAAATAAAGGCGTGGGTGCATTGCGGGCTCAAGTTTAATTATACAGAGTTGCCTGTTTGTTTAAAACCGCTAAATTAAATAAACTTTTCGTTCATTTACTTATAACCTCGTCAGATTCTATTTCTGTTTCCATCGTGCTACTTTTCCACTTTTTTTTACATCTTAACACCCCGCACCACATTCAATTTTGTTCATCAAAAAGTAATTAAAAACAAATTCTTTGTCTGGGAAATTCCATCAGCATACACAAAAATTGAACTTTCAAACAAGTTGATTGTGAATGTTCAAAAAATTCTAATAATTGCTCTCTCAATTTATAACGATAAAACCATTGATAAAAACTTATAAAAACTCTTTTGTTTTGGGCTTACTTAGCTTCCAAGAATTTCTTGACGAATACGTATGGCATGCTGCTCACCTGCAACCATTTACAATGTAAATTCTTGCGGCTTTACCTGACTTTGTTTTTTCCTTAATGTTTCTAAATTTTTGCTTAGTAACAAATGATTAATTTCATGTATTGATAGTGTGTAAAACGATACATTTTTTAACATTTCAATTATTAATTACCACCTGACTTTAAATTTACACTTAAAAAAGTAAAGGCAAAAATTGTGGTTATAAACCATCCCAAGAAAGGTTTTCAAAATAGACATGCTTAATAAAAGATAAAATTATAGTCATTTTTGTACACCTGTTGATAATTTCCTTTTGTTGTGTTGTTACATATATAGATAGATGCACATTTAATGCTGTTACATAAGTATAATACATGAAAAACACCGAAATTACTGACCGTCATCATTATTAAAAATGAAACCTTTTGAAAGGATAAATAACGAGTTGGAGCTTATGAAATTGAAAATAACAAATACGTTATTATTATTATTGTTATTAATTAAAAACTGGTTTTAATTTTTAATATCATACAGAATTTATAAATGTATTTCGTTTATTTGTTATGGTAATGCTTAACAGGGAGTAGGTATATAAAAAAGGGAAAGTAAATGGAAAAATCCTGTCAATTCACTACTTGACGACAAAACTTGTAATTAATTTTGTGAATTAAAAAACAAAAATAAATTCTGTCATTTTCTCGCAACAAACTCGATTATATATTTTGTCTTTTAATATCTTCTATTACGTATAATGCTGAAGAATAACTATAATATTTAATTAATTCTGATTGTATTTAGTTTAATAACAAAATTCATATTCATAAAAACACTGATGTAACATTCCGACTCAAAGGACCAAGATGATAATTTAATTTTGTTTTATCTCCATACAGATTTATTTTGATATTTTGACACATCTTTTTTTTACTTGTTATCATGAAATTGACTAGCTATAAAACAACTGATCACCATTCCGCCATAACTCATCCATCTTATCATGATCAAAATAATATTCAGAAGAACCTCAAAAACGAAAATAGGAACAGTCCTGTCTGGATAGACTAATTCCTACAAGCGTTTTCTTTTGGATGTAGCCAGAGAAAATTTGAAGAATGAGAGGCTTGATAGAGTGTACTACCAAAATGCAACCACCAGGTTTTAGCCAACACGCTTTACCTAAAAGTGTTTCTCCTAACCGGTAAAAGATGTGATGATCTTGCTTCAGTTTCAAGATGTTGGTATATCCACATAACTTTGACACTAGAGAAATTAAAGACTTTGATTTGGAACAAGAACTATGCCTGGTTGAGAGTCTTCGTAAGGAAAAAATCAGTCTTTTGTTAAAATTCCAATGAATGAATGGATCAAAATGTTTAAATTGATAATGTTTGGACAGAAACAAGTGGGTATCCAATAGCATTTTAGGGTCACTTTGATCACGGAAGTGTTCTTCTGAATTAGGATTTTACTGATCAGCCAAAAATGAGGAAAAGTCATTTTTCAGGAACGAACTATATTTTTCTAAACATTTTCATATAGGTGATTTTTTCAGCTGAACTGTTGTTGGATGAAACTTGATGTGGACTTTTTATCTGCCAAGACCAAAACAAACTTGATGATATAGAAATGAGTTCGTTTTTGGACAGTCTGCGTGGAAAACCAAGGCTTTTTTCATGTCATAGATCTGCTACAATCAGGGAGGTCTACAGTTTTGACTAATTCTATCCTGAGTTTTGACACATCGGAAATTTAATAGTCTAAGCGTGCTGTCATTAAAAAAAAGTTGGAAAACATTTCCCGTACTGAATATTATACGAGGTATAAATCTCTTGAATTCTTCATTGTATATTCATTATTACTGACCCATCTAAATTGAAGATCATTCGAGTCTGTTTTGCCTGTTTTGGCGCAAACCGTTCCAATTTGCATTTCTTAATAATTTGCACATTTGTTTGCCAAAAAACTACCACTTTTGATCTTGGGATATTCTTGAAACTAAATTGAAATCTGAAAATCTGACCAAGCCTCTTCTATCTTTGGAAACAGTTAAGGTTCATCCATCACGTACAGTAAGAGTTATAGGAAATGTGTACCTCTTTAGTCAGAAGTATTTTTGCGTGAAATGTGAAAGGTCAGAATGGAACACATACAGACAGTTAAGTAATTTCTTGGTTTTATTTTTAGATTTCTGGTCTGGTGTATAATAGTTCTGTTCTACCAGATGCACTAACTGTGAACCAGATGGATGGACAAAAATATCGAAACCAAGTTAGGGTTGTCGGTTTGATTTAAAATATTTATCAAGAAGTATCGTATTTGACTTGCTCACAATGGCTTATTTTACACTCCGATGAGTGAAACACTTTCGCATGGGCTCGTGCTACAAACTTGTAAAATAGTAGCCATTATATGTTCGTTAAATAATATACTGTTGTTTTACGTAGGCCCATTGATCTTGGTTCTTGCATCTCATGAACGTTCATTAAAAAAATATTCTCAAGATATCTTGAATGCAATTCAATTCAGAAATTATGACTTCGTTGTGTATCGAGTTTGAAATAACAGAGAAATCTTCAGTTGTTGCGTTATACAGTGTGTCTCAAATTCGTGACTCACCATTGAAATCTCGGAAACCGTAAGAGATACAAAATCGATTAAATTGGATAAAAGTTACCTACTTTGGAGACCAATCTACTAATCTTCTTGTTTTCTTAAAAAAGTTCACTGCTTACTAGATATTCGCTAAAAACGAAAATATCCGATTTTCTTTAAAGTAAAATATCTCAGGAACGAGCGAAGATAGAACAGAACGGCAAAGAGTGGGATTTAGAGAATTTACTCTCGAACACAAAAAAGTTATTTTTGCGATCGTCTTTTCGTTTTACTTCGGCGGTAGAGCTTGAAGGCAATTTTTCTTAATGGGACGCCTACTTGATTTTCATATTTTTGAATAGCAATGCTTTTCAGTGCTATAATAAGATTTGACATAATTGTTCTTTTGTTTTATCCTATCATGAAATGTAAACCATTTCCCTCGTAGTGTGCCGTGACATTAAACATATTAAAACTATCGATTTTTGTCAGATAGTTACATTTGTTATGCAACAATTGTTAAAACAAAAGAAAGACGCTTTTAAGATACTTCACTGGGCATTAACAAAGAGCGTCAAATAAGCAGCTAACTAGTATTTGTATCTTCAAAAGTAGTTGTAGATTCCCTGATCTAATAGCCTGACGATCATAAATATTAGTTTTGTAAAATAATTTTAGAAAAACTTAATACGCTTACATATATTTATAAAGCTCATCGCTAGTTCATAAAATAACACTAATAATGGTTAGGTTATTGAAGCAAATAGTTTTCCATTCCTGATCTGAATAATACTTGAAAGGATATTAAGAAATATTTAACATTAAGTATGGCTGAGATGATTTGAGTGGGACGAAATAATAGATCAACTTGCAGCCAAGCCCAAGCGTTTTCAGATTTGATAAAACCAGCTTTTATGGTATAACCAAGCAAAGGAATCTTATCTGAAGCATTAAGATTGGAAACTGTGCTATAACTAATTTATACAACTTACAATAAAATTTTCTGTGTCGGTTTTATAGAACAACACATAATAAATACTGAAATATATTCTGATGCGTTTTTTATGTTGTTGATTTACTTTTTAACATTTTAGTGTAAGAGTTAACAATTTTATAGTTCGTAACCTTGGTTATTAATTAAAAGGAATATTTTACATCACAATTTTGCAACCAACGATTACTTTCATTTTAGTGCATTGTATGTTAATCTTCAGAAATGTTTTATTCTTTTTCTAATATTAGTTTACAAGGAATTTTCATTAAAACGATTTTAATTGAATTAATTTCTCCTTCATAAAAGGAACACGGCACTACGTGGTTTAGCTTCTAATTTGTAACGTCTAAACTTCATAAAGTCGATCTTGATACTTCCTCTTCACGTCGGCGTCGCATCGTTTGAAAACTTTGTATGCGAGTCTGATAAGACAGTTTTGCTTACGATAGACACTGCAGGTTGTCATAATTTGTAGCTGTTATTACGAAAATCGAATTCATACTTGTTTGAAATTTCAGTAATAATTCTAAACTTCGTTATCTATAAGAAATCAATATTTAAATTAATATTTACAGTTTGTTTTTTATTTAAACATAGCTATTACTATCAAACAATTTATAACAATATGTTAAATAATCTAAGGATGAGGTAGTCCATATTCTGAATGAGGTACTCTTGGTGCTGGTGCTGGATATGGTCCAATTGGAACCGGAGCAGGATATGGACCCGTTCTTACCACTTCAATTGGTTTCGGTATTACTACAGGAAGAGTGTACGCATAAGAGGTTACTACTGGCTTTGGTGGTGGTTCGATCCTTGCTGGTGGTCCATAAACTGGAGCTGGTTCAAGTGGTAATTCTACTTTAGGTACACCGTAAACGGAAGCTGGAACTACAGGCAAATCGATTTTGGCTGGAGGGCCGTACACTGGTGTTGGTTCAGTAGGAAGAGCAATTTTAGATGGTGGACCATATACTGGTGCTGGTGGAGCTGGTAATTCAATTTTGGCTGGTGCTGGTGGTGGTGGCGGTGGTGGAGGAGGTTCGATTTTGGCTGGTGGTCCATAAACTGGCGCTGGTGGAGCTGGTATTTCGATTTTTGCTGGTGGGCCGTAGACTGTTGCTGGTGGTGATGGAGGAGGTTCTGGAATTTCGATTTTTGCTGGTGGACCGTATACTGCTGGTGGTGGGAGTGGTACTTCGATTTTGGCGGGTGGTCCGTAAACTGGTGCTGGGGGTGGTGGCAATTCGATCTTGGCAGGTGGGCCGTAAACTGGTGCTGGAGGTAGTGGTAATTCGATTTTGGCTGGTGGACCATAAACTGGAGCTGGGGGTGGTGGTAATTCGATCTTAGCTGGTGGACCGTAAACAGGAGCAGGTGCGGGATAAGCTTTTAGTACTGGTATTTCAGGAAGAACGTAAGAATAACTAGTAACAACAGGCTTGATTATTTCGACTTTTGGTAAACCGTACACAGGGGCCGGTACGGGAGCAGGATATGGACCTGATTTTGCAACGGGAATGGGAGCAGGAGCTGGATAGGGTGCTGATTTAACAACTGGTAGCGGAGCTGGATAGGGTTCTGATTTTACAACGGGTAGCGGTGCTGGATAGGGTGCTGCTTTAATAACTGGTGCGGGTGCTGGATATGGTGCAGATTTCACAACGGCTGCTGGGTATGGTCCAGATTTCACAACGGCTGCTGGGTA
>VTPC01090692.1:67502-84503 GCA_011009095.1 Ignelater luminosus
CAGATTTCACAACGGCTGCTGGGTATGGTCCAGATTTCACAACGGCTGCTGGGTAAGGTGCCAACACTTTTGGCGGGTCGATAAGCGTGTATTCATATCTTGTAACAATCTTAGGTGGTGGTAATTCAATTCTAGCTGGTGGACCGTAAACTGGAGCGGGAGCTGCTGGTGGGTATGGCGCAAGAAGTTTAGCAGCTGGATAAGGTGCTAGCGGAGCATCTCCGGCAACAATCGTAAATAATGTTCCCAGAATAAGAAAATAAATCTGAAATGAGATGCGAAATATGAAACATTAATAAATAAAAAAAGAGGAATTTGTTTTTATTTAACTCACGTTATTGATCACCATGTCTGATCAGTATGAGTGACCACCAAAGATTCTACTAAAACTGGCGAAGTGATAAAATGTACGTTCGTTTATATACCGCGGATAAACAAATGCCTATTAAATTGTTTTCTTGCTCGAAATCCGTATTGTTGTGGTATTTGAAAGCTAATTTTATAATGTGTTACTAATAGCAGTACCATTTGTTAATGATCAAATTGGTTTTTTTCATTACCTTTCCTTACAGCAGAAAATAACAAGGTTCCGTACTAATTTAGATGAATAAGCACGTATCATTTTGTTAATAGTAGTTGTTCTTGCTATCAATGTTCTAGTTAATAAAGATCTTACTACGGATATAATTCTTCAATTCTATTTTAGAGAAGACTTAAAATTTATTAGATATCTGGAAATTTGTGAAAATAATAATAAAATTTAAACGAGGCGTCCTTAATAATTACAAGTGATATATCAAAAAGAAGAGCGCGGCAAACGCTTTAATTTATTATAAAAGTTGTTATCAAGAAATCATCACCTCAAAGGTCGTTGCTATTAACCTTCTTAATTTTTCAAAGGCGCCTAAGAGGGAAAAAAGGAGCTTATGGCGGTTTAATGGAAAAATTATGTTTTAGCATTATAAAAATTAATAGCTTTTATGATTAAATAAATTAGGGGGTAACATCATCAAATTATCAGGGGACCTGACCTATCATAATTAAATTTTATATAGAGAAGTTTCATGGCGCATCAAAAATTGTGTTTGTACTTAATAAGTTAAAAGGTTAATTTTAGAGGTATTAAGGGAAAAAAATGAAAGCTTAATTTGTCTTTATTCGTTTTGTCTACTGAAAGAGAATACAGAAATTACGTGTAATTTTCTCCGGTTAGGGATGAATATTTTGCTTGATTTTATAGGTTAATTTTAGCCCTTTGTAAAGATCGTTTGAGCAAATTGTTTCCGTTCCTCCCTTTAAATGCAATTATACGTTTTCTATTTGTAGGTTTAATACAGTGTGTGACCTGTTTTACACAACTGATTTGGTTTGCAGTAAAATTATTTATTACACTATGTTGGGCATGTTTATTAATTATTATAATTAAATCTAATTAAAATAATTTGACTTGTTTTTGACTCTCGAAAATTCCTTTTGTAGTTGGAGAATTATCAAAAATAAAGTTTGAGACTATTTGAAGACAATAAAAGTTTAACGCTTATGTAGTATGTATAGGAAGTTAATTTTGATTCAATAAGCAATATCTCCTGTCATTTTCAAGATCGTTAATAAAGACATTTCAGAAAAACGAATTTTTTTGCTTATTTTAAGTAAAATTATCTGATGCTTTTGATTTTGCCAGTCGGTCGCCCGCCCATAGATACAAAACGTCGTGCTATAGCACTTCTCTTTTTTTAACCTTCTTATGAGAAACTAGAGATGATGGCGGTTGCACTGAAAGCTTAACTGCTATGGCTACTTAAGAAGTGTATCGCAGCTTTAACAATTTAGAATAAGACAGCTTATCATATGTTAGTTCAGCATTACCGGCGTTTAAAGTGAAACCTAATCTTAATGATAGTAGCTTCCAGAGACAATTCTTCTTATACATACAGGAATACATAAAGATAGCCACTCTTAATATGAGTACACACTTCCACCTATGGATTGGTCACCCTGTCTATTTTTTTTCTATTTCTTTGAATAAAATAATAAAACATTATTTGAGTTCTTAATATTGCTTAAAACAGTTACCTATTCTCACATGCTGAACTATCCTCCACAACTGTAGTCTTAGACTAACTACTACTATGTAGCTGCAACTTAACTATGCGAGATCTCGGCTCTAAAAGCTTGATGCCTGGTGTCACCTCTCTTGAACCAACTCACAATTTGCTATATCTAACATCAAAATTCCTGTTTAGCTCATTGTGTCCTGTCTACTTGTTAGCTGACCAATCAAGTCCTAATTATGCCTGCAAAGACTTTGAATCTCTTACCTATTCACGCAGACCAACTTTCATTGGTACGTCAGCTTTCCTGCCATTGTCATAGTGTTTTTCAAATTGGATCTGTTTCTCGTATCTAAGTAAATTACTCACTTTGCTTTGATTAATTCTACCATCTGCTTCTAACTGATGCTCACCCATCGGAGATGGATACAGGTGTACCTGGAAGAAGGAACATATTATCTGTAGAGCGCGAACAAGCTCGAAGAGCGTAAAATGGACTCTCTACACTAGGATTAACGTCAATGCTATTAGAAGTAGATTGCAGTTTTAAAGGATTCACCTTCCCTTCAAACTTTTTTTTCCTTTGCCCATCTATGGGCGTGACCATTGAAACCGCTAACGTTTGATGGCAATTTTTTGTATTGTAACAACACATTAAGCCATAGGTACCTTCTGCCAACTTTCGAAAATGAACTAACCAGGAAGCCTCCTACCAATACTTCTGAATCTGCAGTGTAGAAATCATCGACAACCTTGGTGCATCGGTAAATGTTGTCTCTTTGTCACCTGCCATTACATCTTTCACACGAGCTCATTTGCTCTTTTGCTGCCCAATACTCCACCGTGCTACTTAATGTTGATTTGATACAGTTTACATCTTTAATCCGTATAAGACCGATCTGCTATTCAGCCTGCCTGCTCGCTGATGTGCTCAAATAATCGCGCTTCTGATTTCTCTTTAGTCGTCCCGACCGAACTTTTAGGTTAGGCACTCTTCCAGTTTGGCCCATCAAGCCCTAGGTTTCATGGATTTTGTGCGAGTTGTTGATCCCGATTCTGATAGACTTAACACTTGCACATTTCTACAAATAATCAACTGGGAGTATGTCTGCTTATACGCAACGCCCATGCTGTGACACAGTTTAAATCTGTCGTGAACCCAACGGTCAATTGGATAATTTAACTGAAGCACTAATTGTGTGCGAAAGTTGTCTGCCTTTCTCAGTTGACAATAAGAAACGAAAATTGTGAATTTTGTAGCCTTAAGGAAATTTTTTTGAAATTGAACGCCTACTTAATTCTGATACTATTGAATAGCTTGTTTAGCCCAAAGATTGTAAAATTCCAGTCATTTTTCAGTCATTTTTCCTCGGATCGTTTCCGGACAAGCTTTATTTTAAACAACATCGAATTCTTTCAAGATGTTAACCATTTGTGTACATTATTTTTAGTTTCGAGTTGATAACTTATTGCAACTACTTCGTCTATAAAATACAAGTTATAGACGAATCTTTTTTCGTTTTTATATGGATCTCGTCTCTTCTATTAAATTTGAAAGCCTAAAGTAAAGTATTTCCGATTTAAATAGCAGAGTTGTGAAGATGGAAAATTAATTGCCATTGATAGTTTTGATTTTAATCAGTAATTAGCACCAAGAAATTAATGATAATGAGATTTGTTATTTGATAGATTTTTAAAACAGATAGCATTTAAAGTAAGTAGGTAACCCTGGATTAATTTGATTTTGATATTTAATTTTATCCAACTTGGCTCTGTTGAAGAAATAAAGACATGGATTTCTTTTTGAGGAAGCCGTCACAAGATTATTGCAAATTGAAAACCTTTATTCTTATCTTTTGGATTCTTTTAACAATTTCAATACAGTTTTGTTCGACTTTTTACGTTTAAAAATGGGAAAAAAGCGAATTCCTTATTCTGATTTTTCGTTAGTAATGTCCTTCTCGTTGCTCACACAATCTCGTGACTAAAACAATATTCTCTCTTACACTATCTCATTTAAACTTACTGCCTTAGAAACAAAATTGAATTTCCGTTCACCAGACTCGCTAACAAGTCTTACCCATATTGACTACCCATATTTAAATAAATCAGTTGGTTAGTGAGGCTTGAATTTTATCCATATCTCATGCATCTAAACTTGTTTAAAGAATTACCCAAATGGGATAGTCTTTAAAAGTTTTACTAATTAATCGGTTAATTACATCCTAATTAAGCTAGACAACTTTTTAATTAATTTCTACGGAAAGATTGACATTTACAAGGTTCATTAAAATTGCCTGTTATTGATTCTCAAATTCTTTCACGTTTCCTTTGAAATTGTCATTTAATTTCATAAACGATTTAGTTATATTTACTACACCACTCATCTTTATTTTTCCGAACCATATTTTTCTTGGAACTTGATAAGATTTGTAATATACGAGGCATTTTTTCGGCAATAAAGCTTTATTGGATCCTTTGCACAGCTTTTTTCGAAACGATAAAATCGCCTTTATTTTAAAAGCATCGTACGCTGCCAAGATAATCTATAAATTGCAAATAATTTTTCTTTTTTATGGAAAATATCGACTTCCAACTGTTGGCCGAAGGAGAGATGATATAGTAACCCTTTTTTGCCTTTTTAGTACGTTTTAAATGGTATGAATTATTATAGCTACAAATTAAATGATGGTGATGTTATTTATCGATAATTTTGTTTATTTCATGTTATAGTAGTTTAGACAAAATAAATGAGATTCGCAAAGATTTGATACTATCAAAGATTGTTTGCTTATTTATTTTTTGCTACATCCGATAAGACGTAGTTTTTTGTTTCGACAATTTGTCCGAGACAGTTATATTTCATCTTGTGTGTTTTGATTGTAACGTGTGAGCTATTGGCAAATAAGAGAAAATTCAAATATGTTATTCTTAATTTTTTATTTTATGGTATGTGATCAATTGTTCAAACCTAATGTGTAATTAATAACGAAATTGCTGTAACGGTTTGCTTACAGTTGTATTATTTCAGGATGTGTTCTCAATAACAACGCTAGTACCCTCGAGCAGTATCATTTTCAAAAGCAAACAAATCTAGTGAAAGCATTCCGAAGTTCTCTGCAGTAATTTTATTAGAAACAACGATCTTGTCTCCGCGGATGTTAAAGATGAATCTTCCTTTGAAGTAAATAGAATCGCAGTGAAACTAAATCTTGCACTCGCCACAGGCAATCTGAAATGTACTTTCTCCTTCTTCTATCCACGCTGGAATTTCTTTACCTTAAAAAGTACAAAACTAATAAATCACCATAAATGTTAAAAATGGCCAACGGTTTTTGTTCATGATCAAAATCTTAAATACTATAAAAAGTTGTATTTTTTTAAATTACATAACTTTTACTTAAAACACTCCCAAATTCCGAACCTTTAACTGCAAAAACCATTAATGTCAAACTAAGACGGCTGAACATTAAATCTTTCACGACGCACGAAAAAAAAAAGGTAAAAACGTTTTCTAATCTGTGTTAGTGCATTTGAAATTGAAGTAGTAGTAATGGAATTAATATACCATTCGAATTTGCGAGTCGCGACATTTAAGTAGAAGATGCAAGATTTAATGCCATAGAATTGCGTATGAAGGGTGCGATGGTGGTTAGAGGCGTCGGCGTCGTCGCGATCGATAGCGTCGACTGCTGCTATCGAACGGCCGTGAGGCAGGTTATGCTGACGGTCAAGGGCACGGAGCCGACGCCCAAACACTCTCCAACGCCTCTAACTTGCAACTGCTTATGATGGAATTACGCAACTAGCAAATTTAGATGATCTCTGTTACGTGTGTTCCCGATCGCTATTCTAATTTAATAAAACCCAACATGGGATGATCCTGGAGGATGTCTCTAATAAAATATTACATGGATAGGTAGCAGGATCCATTTTATGGCCTTCAACTTGAACCTTACGTGTACATATCACTTTTTCTGTTTGTGTTCGAATTTAGAGTTGTTATCGTCATGAAGCTATTTTGTTATGCAGAAGGTCGGTCGGTCGGCGATCCCGTATTCAATTAAATTGTTCATCGAACTATCAACAGTTTTAAATAGTCTTAACATATAGAAATTATTAATTAAAAGTATTAGTACCTATTACTGCTTCGTTTTAATTACTACCACCATCATCGAAGGTCATTTAACTATCGACATTTTTATGTTGTAGCATTGCCTATGGAACATTTAGAGTATACGAGAGCCTAGTGTGTGTTCTTAAGGAAAATTAAGGCAAAACATTAACAATAAGCTATATTTTAGACTTAATAGCAATTATGATAGTGCGGTTCGTATAGTACAGCTACGCAGATAAGCTCATAAAATCATAAAATTTGTTTACAGTGCTATAAGCACGGTAACTTCGAAACAGGCATTGAAAGTAGTAGAGAAGAATGAACTCCAGCTCGAGATTTATTAGGGTTCGGTTATTGGGTTAGGTCTAAATTTAGAAGGATCTAAGAATAACAATAAACAATTGATTTTTTTATTGCAGGTATTGGAGAATGAACATTACGTAAATATCCTAATTGGAAATTTCAAATCTTAACATAATAATGAGAGATTGAAAATGCGTTTAATTTAGAATGCATCTACAATTAAATCATTTCCGTGAAAGGTGCATACAGTGAAGCCTCTACTAGTAGACGCACCTAATCAACTGGACGCCTTTAATAGACTGCCACATCTCTTGGAATTTGCTTGTATGTGTTTGGTTGCCTAATAAGCGGACGATTGTAACAAACGCAGTTAGATTTTTAAACCGTTTGTGTCCGCCTGTAGGAGATTCCATGTAATTATGTAAAAATAAATAATAAGCAAGATGAACTTTTTAATTGACTTTTTTTGGTGACTATCAATAATCTACTTTTTTCATACTGTCTCATGCTATTGATCTAATTACATTAGCATGTTGATCACAGCCATAAAAGCTGAACCAAACAAAATACTGATACATGCCTTATCGATCCCAATAGCAAAATTTCTTGGTTATAATGATCTCAACAAGTAAGACACAGTCAATATGTGATCACCGTAGAATCTAATGCAAGAACAACTATTTTAATTGTCTACTAGGATGACACCTGCTACAATTGAAAAAAACTTGTAAATTAAGTTACTTATAAGGTTTTCTAAGTAATTCATGACATTATAACCTGGCAAGTTTTAGAATTGTGTAAATTTTGAGGATTATTACGTAGTGACAGTCGGTTTGCAATAGAATGAAATATCACATTTCACGCTTCGCACAAAATTTTGACGTTATTCTTATGAGAATTCTTCTGGGGACTTAGAATATTCTACAAACCTGCAAATCGTTCGAATCGGGTTCATATTACCCAGACTTCACTATACCGTGTAGAAAAACACGACTAGACGTAAAAGAAGCTAAAACAACTCATATAAAGTGGAAAGTGAGAAATAATACTTAACATGAGTGTTTTTCCTATTTTAGATTAGTGTAACACTGGGCGTATCTTGTTTTCACTAATCTTAAGTTATTATTCCTTCCCCATGTCCTCTGATGACTTGTTATGTCTAAGTCGTTGGTTTTCATACAGTGTACGTTTATCTAGTGTATGTGACATCTTAACTACGTAATATTGCATTAAGAAGATATATCAATATACTTACTACGGCCAAATACTAAGCTAGAGCTTAACATTCTTGAATCGTTTTGGTCGAAGTGCAATCTGAAAACTTTGTCACATGTTTCTACAACTTCTATAACCAGAGTAGATCCATAGATTTCTAATATGAGAAGTCAATTACCAAGACGGATCCGTTGTTTAGCCTTAAGTCCGAACCCCCATCATCACCCTTATTCTTCACTAGGGATGGAGGGAAACGAGGAATTTTCCTGATGGGTGGTATTTTTTTCCAGCGATATTAGGATAAACATTCTTTGCTTTAATATTTTTTAACCGCTAATTGAAAGTGAGTTCTTATGATTTAGCATTCTAACGAAACCACATGGTGGGCCGGTAGGATCTTCAATTTCCCGTGCCGCACTTTGCTGTCTTATTCACCTTCTTTCCACCTTCTTCCTCGTATTAAGGCGAATAATAATAAGTAGTCTGCTCATAATGCGGAAATACAATATTCGCCAACATAAACAGTATCGAAATTTAGAGTGCTGTGGAATTGCTCTCGCAATATGCATTTGTCATATTTGGCTTATTTGTCATTAGTTGTCATACTAATATTGCTCTGGTGTTAAAATCGTCTTGAAAATGGTTCTCACAACTGAGGAAAAAGTGTTTATAGTAGAGCATTATTTCCGTTCGTACGGAAATGGACGGGATAATGGCCCAAGTTTGAAACAAGTCTCAGAAAAATAACGACAAGAGATTAACAAAGCGGCCCCCAGTAAAAGTGTAATGTTAGCCATTATTGAGAAATTTCGTCACACTGGTAGTGTGTTGTGTCAGCGCAAGGGCTCTTCAGGTCGTCGAAGAACAGTTTTTATCAACAATAATCAAGGACGCGTTCCTGACCACATCATACAGTCTCCAAAAAAGAAGCTTTCGACGAACTGCCTATAAACTGAATATCAGTGAAACATCCACACGTCAACTGTTCAAATCTATTGGTGGTTTTCCTTACCGCATTCAAATTGGACAACGACTAAACGTTGCGGACAAACGTGCATGAGAAGTTTACTGTGGACGAGTGTTGAGCCTAGTGTACAAAGATTCCAATTTCTTGATAAACGTATGATTTTTAGACGAAAGTCACATTTACCTTAACGGTTATAACAATCGACAAACAACTCGATTCCTTGGATTTGAACGCCTAGATGTCATTATAGAGAAACTACTCGACTGTGAACGAGTTATCGTTTGGTGTGCTGTGTCTGAATATGGGATCATTGGTCCTTATTTTGTTCAGGACTAGGACGAGCATCCAGTTACTGTTAACCAAGAGCGTTACAGAGAGAACGTTATTACACCTTTTGTGAGAGATTTACGAAACTTTTGCCGCGCACGAAATTTGCAGATGCACAGGCAATGGTTTCAACAGAACGGCGCAACGAACCATACAGCCAGACTCTCCCTAGCCTTACTTCATGAACATTTTGAAAGCATAATAATTTCTCATTCATCTGATCTGACGCCACCTGATGCAAACATTCGGGGCATGCTGAAGGAATCAATATTTCGACCAGAAGATCCTCCAGCAAGTAATGGAGAACTACGACGAAAGATAATAACCTATCTTTAGCAACTGCACGTACTACTCTTTATAATCTGTTAGATAATCTGCAAAATCGTTAAAGATGCACATTTTGAACAATTAAATTATATAAATTAAAAAATAAATACAATTTTTATTTTCGATACTGTTTATTTTAGCGAATACTGTATAGGGGTTGCAGCTTTTGTAGGAATCAAACAAAGCTACATATGATGGCCGGTTTATATTCAACTTGTAAACTACAGGCATCTTAAAGTGCATAGCGACTTTGCAAGGCTGCTTTCGGAGCATTTTTGCTTTGGAAGAACCAGCACGGATAGTCAGTCTCAGTTGTGATTGAGAGGCAAAATGTCATCATATGTACTCTGGTGAAGCTACAAAATCACAAAACGTCGGTCTGTACAAAGCATGTTCAAAAACCGAAAGTGCCCGGTTTGCGTTGAGGTGAGACCAGCTTCCAACCAAAACCAGGTATTGACAGTGCAAGATGCGCTTTGTGAGTCCGCCGCACAAACCACCTTTGCAAAGTCGATACACCCTTTTATGCAATATAACTGAAATGAGAAGAGTTACTTGCTAATATGCAGACTGTAATTATTGTCAAATTCATATTTCGTAAAGAGTGAGCAATTATTATTATCAGAACTCTTGAGTGCCATCTTCCATAATGGATAGATCACGAAAGTGCAAAATTGGACTTTTCATAATAAGAGTACAAAATCAGTACAAAGAACTATTAGACCTAACACAGTCTCTTCCAAAACCATTACAGCTGCTATTGATGTTATAGTCGAAGCCACTAGAAAAGATCATTCAAAGCTATCTAAAGTTGTCCAGATAGGACAGAGAACTAGCTAATAAAACAAGTTCTGCTTCCAGACGTGTTTCTTGATAAGTATTTGCACGCGAACAAATGCGATTTAATAATATGATCGAAGGAAGTGTGTAACTTTCGAAACTGAGAAAATCCGTTCTCTGTACAGCAGCAGAGACACACTTTGAACGTAAGTGTTAGATTCTTTCTTTACAAACTGTAAACTGAATCTGTAATAATCCCAAACGGCTTACTACAAATAAATGCTCTGGAAATACGTAAAATGTCTTTCAGGAAGCCTTTAAGCACGTATATCTGTTTCTTTACCAGATTAAGAAAAAAATCAATGAAATTAAGGCTTTCGAATGCCCTAATTAAGATGTACTTCACTCTTAATTCCTAAGAATCCTAGACAAAGAAGAATAATTAAACGTAAGATTTAATGATGGACATGGTTTTTGTCTAGTAAGAAACCTCACCGCCTGAGTTTTTGCCGAGTTAAGGAAAACCAGGAACCAAGCTTTGAAAGAACATTATCGTATTTACTTTAAGTGTTTTCACGTTTTCTCCGGTATGGAAAATCAGCACAAAAAGTGAAACTTCTCATTTCTTGTGAGTAGATTTAAATCGTTTAATAATAGAAGAAACAGAATGGGACCAAAGACAGAACCTTGAGGGACTTCCATTTCTATATCTCTCCCTTCAGACTTTATTTTGCAATTATTGCAGTAAGAGTAGACTTAGCAGAAGAAGAATTGTCCTGGTTTTGGTTAATAAATACAATAACTGTTCAGAAAACATGATAATTGATCAAGAAAACGATATTGGAAGATTTTTGGAAAAATATTGTCAATAGTTATTGCTCTATAATTTTCTATGGCTTGTGGATCCTTTTTTTTAATGCAGGTATTATTTTACCTACTACTTTCAGAAAAGATGAAAATTTGCAGTTGATTTAATGCCAAACTAATTACTGTTGACGTTGACAAATCAAATAATTGAAATGTCGAGTACACCCGGTATATGTATTATAGCGGCATGACATGTGAAGAAAGGAAAACAGCGGATGTGGACAGTAATCTTTCGCCATATATGAAAGGAAACGATTATTGTGTATAAGAATAGATTCTTATTTTTGTATTATGTACTTTCTATCACTTTCGGTAATAATAACAGTAACAGATTGTGAAGGGAACTCGTCCAAATGACAAGTTGAAAATAACAATTCATCATTTTTAAATTCTGTTTTTCAACACTATCTTGAAGAATCTTAATCGTTGCTACTTACGTCTTTTATACGTAGTTTCCAGGTTAATTTTATAATATAATAAGTGGTTTTTAAGAACCTGCACATTTATAAATAGTTAAATAAATTAATTGCTGTTTGTGTGTTTATGTATAAATTATTTCAGTAATGGATTTTTTTTGTCTAAGTTTGGAATTGTAATTTAAATTTCATAAAGGAGAAAAAAAACAAATAAAAAACCGTTTTGGTGAATTTCAATTCAATTAAATTGCAATTTGTTTCCCTTTTTGGAAATGATTGCTGCATGTATTTAAAAATCAAAAGAAAGCAAAAATGATCCGATTTTATATTCATGTAATTTGAAATGTTAAAATCTTCTTGGTTTGAAATAAAAGCGAATGTTTGTCTGGAATAAGACGAAATTTCCAAGTATAAACCGTTTCGACTTCGTTTATGTATGCATAATCTTTGAAACTCGCATAGACTAACCATTTCTTTACAATAACAAAAAAATGTTTTTCTAAAATAACAAAAGCTTTTTTTTTTAAATTTCTTTATTAGTTTCTTTGAGAATTTTTTTTATATGAAATTAAATATTAATGCACACATTTGTAATTAATCATTGCCTGTAAAATATGAATCTTCAGAAACGTTTTCGATAGGAATTTTATCAGGCGGAAATCTTTTCATAACTAATCATTTTTTAAATTCGGCTAAATTAAGTATACGAGGAATATTAAGAGGAAAATGAAACCGCAAGTGTTGATCACTTTACAGTCATGTGAATTGCAAGTGTCATTAAAAGTCGTTGGAGCTAGTGTTTCGGACAGTTTTTAATTTAAATGGTTTTGGTTATATTTGTGTCAATTTAGATTTTTATTCAGAAAACGAAACATCAGCATTAAAAATACAGGTACGTGCATATATACTGTATGTCCAAATGTATTTCTGATAATTTAAAGATCTTTGTTTTCAAAATATCTTTACGTTTTGTTATTTGTATGTTATTCCCAACGCATTTGCTTTAATTTGCCTATTACGTTGAAACTGTATGCGTTTCTGGGTTTTGAACATCCGGAGTACTTGTTAAGTTTTGTCTTTTTATCATTGCATTTGACATGATTTTGAGCAAGCTTTTCTCCAGCTCATTTGTCGGAGAGTACTGATGGATCTTGTAGTACCTACCTGTTTGCCATGGCCAAACTTCTCTATCTCTGATGGAGGGCTAGGAAAATCTAAAGAGTCAAGACACGTGCGATCTTTTCTGGTATCTTCTCTAAAGAATTTAGTGTAGCAGCAATATAGAACGGCAGATGCAGTTACAATGCGTTTGATCTTTATTAGTTTGGCAATGAATCATCAATGATGATGATTTGGATTTGTATTTATCGGCAGATGTAAGTTTTGTAATTTAAAGATAGGCCTTTTCTGAATTTGGAAGTTCGTTGATGTCCTTTTTCTGGATTGTACTAAACCATGTGGCCAAAGAAGTAATAAATTCTAAAAAGTTTCAGGCTTTCTATTTAGTAGTTTTTTACTTATACTTTGTTCAGTGGAACTATGACAAAATTCGAGCTTAACTTGTTCAAGTATTTTCTGCAAACCTTCTAAGAATATTTCAGTTACGTTGAAATATGCATTCTAAGACTCAAGACTCAAACTCAGACATTATCAGACATCCGCTTACCCCCGCCGATCTGCGAACTCTTCACTTTCGAACTTTCTTTCATTCTTCAATTGACCATGTTGTTGCGTTTCACAACCCAATTTAATTTCTTTTGATCAATAAATAAAGACAAAAATTACTATTGTCTCCCCACAAAAGTTTCAAAAATTCGTGCAAGCATTGACTATCATACCTCCAGACGCCTTGTTTGGACTGGAACTTTTGAAACTTTTGTGAGGAGACAATAGTAATTTTTGTCTTTTATTTATTGATCCAATAAACACCCCTCTATAAGTTAGAACTTTTTATTTTTATATAATAGGTTTATAGTTTTCCTATTTGAAAATTTTGAATTTAATTTCTTTTATTAGCACCTAACAATGGTTTTCTTATTGTTACTCAGCCGCTTAACTGGAGTCTGCGTTTGATATTTGCAACATCGACAGGCTTATCTCGATTTACATTTGCTTGTTTTACTACTTCTACTAGGTTTGCTCATAATCTTCTCTTGAAGTCTTGGTTTATCTAGTACATCTTTTGTTTGTAATTTCTTTCAACGGTCTTCAATTTTTTAAATGTTGTGGTCAACTGTGTTTCGTGTTATATTACTTGAAATTTGTATTAAAAAAACTGAAATAGCGTTGACTATACCATTTTCCAGAAAAGAAAGAAACAGGATTGAGCCAACTGTCTGAACACTCTGAGGAATTCCACAACAAAGAATGTGGGGAAACTTCCGCTAAATACTTTACAAAATATGACTAGTAAGACGAATTACGCCAAGTTATAAGGCTAGTTGGAAGTCGACAATTACCGATTTGGTTCTGTAAGCCTGTGGTTGATCTAAAAGTTTCTTTCCATTCTGTGAAATACTAGCCTTTTTTGGCTCATTGGGCAAATTTATAAAAAAGCGTTGATTATTTCATAAGCTAGTCGGTTTTGAAAGGATTTAGTTAATTGCATTATATTATGTGTTGGAATGATAGTTAATAACATCAATGGTGAATCTTAAAGAAAAACTGAAAAAGAACATGAACTTCATATTACAATCCAATATTATCAGGCTTGATGGGTTTTTTGAAGATCTGAAATTTGTAATATTCTTACTATAGTAAATTCAGGTCCAAGAGATACTGGAGGTAAACAATGATCAGTGCGTGATCGTCCCGCATCAGCATTGTGATTGGCCGCCGAGCGTAAGAAGGCTGAGACAGTAAAACCCTGTCCAATGCAGTAGCTGCTTGTTCACGTGCATTTGTTTACATGCGCTATCTCTTGAACACAAATACACTATAGGAACATTCTACAAAGAGCCAACTGCAAAGCAAGTGGCATAAGTTGCTCACCACTTGTTAAAAATTTTTGATAAATTTGAGATGTCCAGCATTAGTTGTAAGGACACGAATGGTGTCGTCATCATCAAAGTCGAGGGTTCGCCAAAGAAAGTAGTTACATTTTGACAGTTTGAATAGGAGACGAGTCAAACCTAAAGTGTTCAATTGAATAGAATTCTATTTGGGTGAGAAACTAAATCATACCGAGCAATTTATTTTGCCATTTACTGCTCTGAGCGAAATTTTGCCCATGAAGAAATAGTATTTCAAACTGATACGTCGAAAATTCAGATAATAATCGTGCTGCTAGCTGGTGAGAAGTAACAAAGTGGAGAGTTATCACAAAAAGAATAAGATAGAAATTAAAGTAAATTGAGGTTATCTGCATACTAAGTATAAAATTGAAATTCATCAGATTCACATTATTTGTTTGGTATGTTGGTATGTTAACATGAAATACTATTTTGTTTAAAATGTTTTTTTTTTTCAAAGTAAATTCAACCAGACGTTAAATGAACCATCTACTATCGTATTTCTTTTATATTCTAAATTCTTTGTGAGTTACTATTTACGTAGATAACAAGGTAGGTAATTGAAAATAACATTGCGTTGTATAGCAACCACGAAAAAAGCTCAAAAGTTTATTCAAAAGCTTATACCGTCGTCGTGTTGTATTTTACACAGTTTTACTTCTCCTTTCATCGTAAAACCATCGTTTGCAATTTTACCTTTTGAAAATGCTGTTATTCATTTATATATTGTCAACCTAGAAAGGATTATCTAAATTTATTCACAGCATGTAAATCTAATAACAATAACCTGCAATCCCGTTAAATAATGAAAAATATGACTACATTGAAATGATAATTTTATGAGAAAGTAATAATAAAATTTCCTCGTTTCGCATTTTTATGTTTATTTATCGCTTAAGATTTTTTTATTTCATCATTTGTAGGTTTATTGGAACCATTTGCTCGTTATAAATTTGCAAATGTCTAGAAGTAACTGTATATTCCTTCGACTCTATCCAAACTCACACACAACTCACAACTCACGCAGCATATTATTTGTGTATAGTTTAGTTACTAATATATCCGTCTTTGTCGGCATATAACAGGACTCTTATAGCTTTATGAGGGTCAGGGGGAAAGAGAGGAACTTGTAATGCACAACACACAAGATGTTCTTTCCTACTCTGTCTACGCAAAATAACGGATCCTACGTAGACCTACAAACTCGCTTTATACACTCGAACCGCTTTTAGTTTTATGTTCACACAAATACGTTGGATTACCTTACCTAACATTCCCTATCAGTAATTTAGTCTGCAGGATGGTTATCTAACACACATTCGATTTCTGTGTTACTATAAACCCGGTTTATAACATGTAGTATTACATTTATGTATTTTTTACTTTTTAGATATTTAATTTTAGATAAAGTGATAAAAAAAGGTAACCTTAAATTAAAGCCGAGGAAACTCAAATATAATTAATGTGATAAGGGGTCAAGGTACCTATAATTATTACCCTTGCGCATATTTCAAATATTTACAAGGTTTAATCTAGTATTTTGCTGAATTATTCCGAAGCTCTATTAAATTTATAATCTAAATAATCTAATATTAAGAGGCAACGGAAGGCATTAAACATGAATGGAGATTTGATCGACGTTTTCAGCATCAATCTATTATTATTTTTATTGGGTTGAACACCTTTCGATATAATAAAAAATGATCTTATGCTATAAATGGCGTTTCCTTATTTTTATGCAGAATTTATGCCCTCCTTTGCGTTTTTCTAGTTAAAGTTTCATTAAAATTTATATTTCTCCAGTATCTAGTAAAAAATTGAGTACTATAAGCTGTAAGGTTTTTATGCACCATTGGTCAATTGTAGGTAGCAAAATATATCTCGAACAAGTCGAAAATAATTTTCTTTTAAGAGCAAGCTCAAAATCTCAACTACTCAAAATATTTTGATAAGTGACTGTAGGGACATGTGAACAGGACGTGGACCGGCTTTACGTTTTCTGGTCAAATACTCTTGCTGTCGTCTTTTGCCAAAACCTAATAACTGTTACTTTACTTGTTTTACAAGTAACGCAATTTTTGAATTTTAATAACGCCATTCATTTGCATATCTTGTAACTAAAGCTACTAGATTTTAAATTGAGGCGACAGCTTGTGACGGACATCCAAAACGTGCTTGCTGCTGAAATATCAATTTCGAGTTAGTAATTATCAGATATTGGAAAAGGACAACCTAAAACTATGACCCAACTTATCGAGTTTCTTCCTTCCACCGGATAGTGATTCAGTGAGTATGCTTCATAGTCTCAAAAGTACTTGTTGACACCGAATTCAAGTCAGGTAAAGCACGAGGCTTGCAGAGAAGTTTACTCTTAAAGTCTAGCACTCGAGAGACTCTGAGGCCAAATAGGACCGAAATCCAGAATCTCATGGTTTTTTGCCTAGGATATGGTGTTGTGCTTCACGCGCTCTTTGGGTATGAGAGCCCAGGCTGTCTGAGAATCTTCACAGTTGCCACCGGACGATGATGACGTCGTTATAGCTGGCAAGAAGACTGCTCATGCTTTCCAGGTTGATTCTGCGATGAATCGTCGAGGGGTAAGGCACCACGCAAGTCACCG
>VTPC01090692.1:84513-108568 GCA_011009095.1 Ignelater luminosus
AGGTCTCACAGCCCCTACCAGCACTTTTTACGCGGTAGATTGGTTCTGAAAAATAAAATCTGTTTTTTGCTACCATTGTCCTGGCCAACAACATTGTTATGATCGTTGTAACTTATTTCACTCATCACTCACCGACGACACGACGAATCCTTGAAACGTTGCTCCAAACACTGTTGGTCTTGGGTTCTGCTCCGTGCACCGTCATTATCCACGTTCCAACGAGCTCGTTATGACTACAGTTCCTCTACTTTTTGACAAAGACTTCCAACTTGATACCTGTTCCTGCCTCTTTATACCACCATACTGCAGACTGATCAGTGTCTTGTGGACTGGATCAGGCGACTAAAAACGTCCGAAGCGACTTGGTTGAGCGACGATGTCATGGAGAGTTGTCTACAGCCGTCTACTACGATGGAAATGTCTTGGGGTGCGGCCTCTTAAGCATGAAAGTAAAAGCATAACATTTGGCAACACTGACGCCCATCTAAGATCCTAATTGGTTCTTGATTCTATTTTCTATTGAAGTTAATATTAACAAACGAGACGGTTATCTTTTTCCTCTTGCTTGTGTGATTACCTTTCTGCAGTATTTTTATCGCTGAGTCTTGTCAAGTATTTCTGCCTTCTCTAAAGCAATTTTGACTCAGTATTTTTATCTTTATCTCTGTACTTGAGTTCTGCTGAAGTAGAAACTAAACACCTGTTTGATTTGTACGGACTGCACTTAGGCTCTATTGTTTAGTACGCCCTATGCCCCTATAAACCGATTCAAGTCGACTCGATTGATTAGCATGCACATTAATGGACAATCGAAGAAAAATTAACACCTTTGTAAAGACGTTGACAACCCTTTTGTGGGCTAAGGAACGCTGAACGATATTCTTTTAGATGGCGAGCAAAACAAAAAAGTCAGTAGACTGTTGTTGAGATTTTATCGCTTTAAGGATTCGGATTAAGAGACGAAAGCTGATGTTATTTGTAATATGACCAGAAACTCCCATATCAAGTGGACTAGTAAAGATAAATAGGTATCAAGTGTCGATGACGTATGAACCAAAGAGATGGACTGCCATGAAATCAGTGACAAGTCAGTAATATACCTTCGGTGGAGGTGTCTCAAAAGGCAACAAGTTGTGAATATCAAAAGTTGAATTTTGACTGATATCAACAGAGGAAATTGCAAACTTGGACATTTTATTATTAACCTCCAGGAAGTTGAAGCTGACTAAACTACCCGCAAACTTCATAGGATGATTTAGAAAACTATCACAGATCCCCTTGGTTCTTCAGATCGAAGACATACCGAGTGTCCTTCCTTACTTCTACTTCAGACGAAAATTAGCAGGTGTAGTAAATACCTATCCTTGACGTATATTTTTATATCGCTTCTGACTTAGTCGGAAATTATATCAACTTTGAAATTTTAAATGGAACACTGTATTTTTTCTTACTTATTGGCATTTAATGATCTCATTAGTATGTTTAGTAAATTAGTTGCAAATAGACCTATTTGTGCAAGAAATAAATGGGTAATTATAAAAAGTTTCTGAAAGACGTGTATATGACGTCTAATTAACAATTGACTTTGCCGCTGTTAGATTCTTATTTTTAAAATTATTTTTTAAAATTGGGTTCATTTTTAAAATTAATCTTTTACTTTAAAAAAATGTATAATGCAAGATTGGAATAAGTTATAAATTGAACCATTTAGTTCTATCTTCATATACAAACAAAAAAAAGCGACTAAACTTGACTTTGTGTTACAGATGAAGCAAAAATGGATCAGTGACCCTTAGAATTTTTGATTTGTGATAATTACACAAATACTTTGCACACAAGAAGTAATTAACTTGCTCAATTTTTGCTTTTAACGCAAGGCCGCTAACAATCATAAAACAGAAACAACGGTTATTAAAACAATGAATAAATAAATTACTAGAATAAAATGGTTGTTTGGTTTTAACAGAAACACCTGTATGAACGCAGACGTGTCGTAAAAATTTAAAAATATCTATAGCCAGTTTATTGGTTCTATTGGGGGCAGTTCGATCGAACTTTACGTACTTTAAGAAACGATGTAAAAAAGATCGAGTGGACTGTACGGTATGATAAAATATGATGTTATATCCGTTTCCCGTGTCTGTTGGGAATACAAATGATAATATTTGTTTGCATCTAATGTTGTCATTTCATTTTATGTTGCAAATGAAAATGTATGTGTGCGCAAACATCCATCGAATGTTAAGTGCCTCTTTATTACTAGAACATAAAACAAATACCATGATTTTATTAGTTGCGGTTTATATTTATTTACATACGTAAAAACATAAATAAATCGGATACTATTACTACTAGATTATTGAGGCGTGTTCGGTTAAAAGAATAACGATAAATATTCTTTTTCTAAATGGGATTATTTTTATTTTGCAGACAACAATAACCATTTGTACATATGTAACACTTCTCTAGACATTTTATAGTACATGAAAATAAGCAAAGCCAATATATATATTTATAGTTACCGCTATTTCACACCATTTTGAATAAACAAATAAGCTTTTTTACGTACACTTCCAGTATAAATGTTACGGTTGAAATATATTATTCCACTTCTAGCGAAACTCAGTCAGCGGAACAAATAAATGCTAAAACGATTAAATTTGACAGTGACTTGTTTTGATTGTACGCCAATGAACGTGAGTTGCTTTCGCGACTAGGCCAATTACCGTAGCTAGTAAATTGTTACCTAAGCACTGCCGTAATGACTTGATGATATCATCTGAATGGATTTTACAGATGTAGCGAGTCGAGAAACATGAAGTCGACAATTGTTTTAGCATTTGTTCGGGCTCGTGTTTAAATTAATACAATTGGTATGTTGTTCAATTAATCCACGTAACAAGTCGAGCGCGATTTGTCGTCGGATTATGCTAAAACGAATCACGTACATGTTAAGAATTGTCATTGTTTTTGTAGTACATACATATCATGCGTGGTTTTATGTAGGAATTGTTATGTTTTAATTTTTTATGTTTTGGGATTTTAACATTTCCTTTACATCACGAGCTGACTCTCACAATAATAATGTTTCATCAATTGCAAGAAGATTGTGTTTCTTTTTGTCTAAACAGGTTCCTATTTTTGCTTTAATTGAAAATGTATCACACAATGAAGAAATTGAATTAGGAATGATTTACCATGAACCGGATGAAATCATTCTGAATACAATTTTGCACAAGCATTTCATGGAAACTAGGAAACCGCGGTTATAACTTTATAAGAGAGGTATAATTAATCGAAGACAGAAAAATGGAATTACAGTCCAATCATTTTCTGGATTTTACTGTAATTAAATTTATAATTGCAAATTACTTCCACTAATTATTATAAATGGTCAGGTTAGTGGATATTGAGCTGTCTGTAACCTTCTTTATTATCTCTAAATTGTGTATGTTTTTTAAACAAATAGTCTACAACGTTTTTAGAAATGCTTCACATCAAAAAAAAGGAGCAAATATAATGAGTTAGACCGATTTTCTGAGAAATGAATTCTAATTTGAAATGTCTTTGAATACAGTTACTTGTCTGATATAAGAGAAGTTTGGTTTTGAAACTCACTGCAGTCTTTAATTTTCTTTTTAGAAAAATCAAAACATTTCGGACTTTAATTGATTTAATCAAAAAAAAATTAAAATTGAGAAAATAGAATTTTATATAAAAACAAGACTTAGAGTTCTTGAAGAACATTATTAAGATTGTATGAATTTACAGTTGAGTTTAAAATTACAATTTTAGCAAACAAGCATTTTGCAGAAAAAAACTGTTGCTACTCTGGTAATGAATAAGTAAACCAACCAATTATAATTCAAGAATGGCTAATTCCAGAATTTCGGCATTTCGGCATTTGATCCATTGCGATTGAAGTAACGACCGCAGTCTAAAGATAATCATTTTGACCTTCATAGTCAGATTTGGGTATGGTGGTGGTTGTGTTTCTAAGAAACCTAAGCAACGTTTGTACCCCAAGCTTACTTTGAACCTGTTATAGTTGCGCAACTGATACTAAAGCAAATTCTCTTTTTCTAGATCCAGAATTTGAAATAAACTTTGATGTTTAACGTATCTAGGTATAAGTAACAGACCGCAGAAAAAATTTCTTGGTCAAAAATCGTTTCTTTTTTTCACATCAGTTTTTGCCAGGTGCTGTGATATGTAACATTAAATCCGTTTTGCTTTTCTCTATTTTATTGATGCGCTGTTTCCGTGATTAGACTTGAGCCTTGAATTCTCAATTGGTTTTTCTCATTTGTATCTCTTAAGTTAGTAATCAAAAACGAAAATAATAATGGTAAATTAATTTATAGAAATTGTACAGAAGTTGAAGAGAATGATTCGGAGATTCCGACCTCCAAAGAAAATTCCAACAACATGGTTTTAACATTTTTTAAATTAATCGAGTTTTGATCATCTATGGTTGGTTTAACTCTGCTGGTACTTGCACATACTTGCTTTATAATAAAGCTATCTTTGTAAGCCCAATCCTATTTGAATTGACTCTAATGACTCAGTAAATTGTATTTTGTCAGAAAGAGGAAACTCTGTGCGACTTACGATTCATGTTTACTTGAATAGCTAGAAGGTAGTCGAAGACGTTTATATAATGGCCCCTGAGATGGATAAAGTTAGTTGACTAAGCCCAATTTGGCCATCCATTTCAGCAATCTTCTCATCGGATTTGTTTGAATTGTGAATGTAAAAAATCAGCATAAAGCTGATATCAGGATCTACTCAAGTAGGTTTGACAAACCAAACTAAATGACATACAATATACAAATGACATACTATGAAACTGATACTGAGCTTTTTGCACAGAATGCCAAAAGAAATATTTCTTTAGTTTAGAAGTATTTTATTGTTCTTCCAACATTCCAAACGCAGAAAACGATAGCTTGATCTTCTCACAACCCACCTACTGAGCTGAAATCAAGAAAACAAGAATTATTAGCAGTCTTTAGATCAAACCAAACACGAACAACTGTAATACTACTACTCTAAATGCAAATACTGTATCAGTGACGCAACTTCAGACTTGGGACCTGAAGGAAAAGAATTCTCTTGGTCAGAATCGAGCAGAGACGTTCCTTATTTGTTCGAACAGAACGTTTTTAACTTTAAAGGTCATTGATTCATCCTTTAACGACCTCCCAAACTTTTAGTAGGACGTTGTTCATTTCTAGCTGTTATATTCTGTGCTAAGGAAATTCCCCATGATGTCTAGCATATTAAATAATGCAAGCTGTTTAAAGATTACAAATTGGAACTTTGAACTTTAACTCGATAGATAGAGCTTCGGACGTTGAATATGAGAGGTACCTTTTCCCCAATCCAATTAAATTAATGTAATTAATAGTTTTGCGTTCTTAGAAATTAATTTCAACAAACTGTATTACTATCTGAATTTTTATCCTTTTGTGGAGATTCTGAATGCTTTTTTTTGCAGAACATAACGTTTCTGTAGACTACTCTTGGGCATCCAAGTGTTGACTGGCGTCTTGATTTGTTTTGGACCTCCAGATTTTTATTGGTTTTTAGTTTTTGTAGAACTCTTGCCGTATAGTAAGTCTGCGGGTTTTTTGATCTTTGGATTCTTGTTGGACATCAATTAGTGTACGGGTTGAATAATCAGTACTTGTAAAATCCTATCACTGTATGTATGAAGGAGGCATCCAAAGATTAAAGAATATAAGTCCACTAAACAGAAAGTCATTTCTTTTGGCAAATTTATGTCGGTATCGCTAAATATGTGTCCGCTCATTGGGACGATTTATAAACACAAATGCGTATTTTGAAAATGAAACTGTACCACCCCACCTCTTGAAAAAATGATGTCCTAATACAAATGTATTACTAAATTACTGGTGATATTTAATTTTGCATTAATTGCGTTAAAATTATCTGTAAGTTTATGTGTTTGGTTAATTTTGCAAAAACGTCCAAATGAAACATGATAATCAATTATGATTGAAGACTCTGAGAATGCTCTGAAAATATTCTCACAATCTGTTTAAAACAAATACAACTTGAAAAACAATTGCTATATTTTATTTTTATAGAAAACCGCCTTCTGTAATTAATATAAGATATGTAGTAATTGCTATTGTAAGTACATAATAAGAAAATGTTTTGTTTTTTGTGATCGTCATTTATTTTTTTTTTAATAGAATTGCATTTAATAATGGCAAACCACATGAAAAGTATAAAATGTCGACAGTAAAACTTCTTATTACACGCTTACGTATTCGTAGTTACCGTGCATTCCGCACATAATTTTACCAGTTCCTAACGTGCGAAAACCAGATTTTTACAGGAATCATTGTTCACCACATGCTTTACATTATTTACATATTCCCTGCAAGTTCGCGTCTCGGTATTCTGTTCAATTATTGTATTGTACTTAATTGGCAACATGTAAAATCGAAAGAATCGTTTCAGTTTTGTTCGTATTCTAACAAGCAGCAGCATTCCATACCATGCTGTTTTTATATTTTTGTCTTCTTTTGTATTGCACGGGAGATGATTACTGTCTATGCTTCGTTAGATTTTATAGTTTGTTGATTTTATATCAAGTATGATTAGGTTTTAATTGCAATATAGGTATTTTGAGTGTTGCAGAATCGAAATTACCATGTAATAAATCATTCCTTAACTAGCTGATCTATTCGGAACGGATTATTTTTTGTTCATGAAAATAATTTCTAAAGTGGTAATTAAAATTTAAACGCGGTGGAGTATTATTATCACTTAGGAAGGTAGGCGTACCATTATTTTAATTACAACAAAAACCCTTAATGTTACACGCAAAAATGTTCTCTTGCCGATACTAAAGCGTCAGGATAAATTAGACGAGCCCCCCGATCTTTGTAATATAAGATTCATTTTAACAAAATTACTTTAATGCCACTCCACAGAAAACCGAGATCTTGATGGTAAACAAGCCGGAGCAGAATAGGAGCACCAATAAAACGATTATTTAATCAACATTTTATACACAAGCGCCATCGTTACGTCGCTCCAAGCAACGCACATCAAGTTGACGTCACTGCACCGTTCAATATGTCCGCGAGGCGCTATCAATGCCAGAGAGATATCTCGTCCAAGTATGCTTATAATACCGGTCAGCTAACCGATGCGTGAGCCGATCAAAGACGATACTTTCCTTATGGTTGGTTCGGCATACATACACCACGTGTGTGTGTTACTGTAACACAATATATTAGCCTAGTCGTTATAGGTGAGCATGTTGCTCAGTTTCGTGTCCTTAAACTTTTACCAATTGGGTATTATCTCATACCATAATTTCCTTATTACTGTTTCTTTCTTCTTAGTGGCTACTGTTTCTCTTAAATTATCCTTGAATTGATATCAAAGATTCATTTGATGAATTTTTGCTATTTAGAAAATAATGAGAAATCATTTTCAGTTATTAGTATTACGTATTTTAATAGCTTAAAGATAATATTATGAATTGTGATAAGAATAGATGTTTACTCTGAGAATACAATAACTATTAGTACTTGTTTTGTTTAGCAGTTTATCAGAAGTGTTTAGACCATGTATTATTGATTATTTCCCGAAAAACTAATTTAAAAAGTTAATGATATTATTCGCGTACGAATTTCCATTTAGAGCACAATTACTATTTTAATTGGAAATTGACGAATTTTTAATGCTTTGTTGTAAGAGAATCATTGAGTATTGACTATTAATATCTCCAGATTTACATTAAAAGTAATACGGTTTTCAATGCTAGTTGATAGTAAAATGTGATAAAAATAAAATAACCTTAGAATAGTAAATGTGTAAATTGGAGAGGTTATAACATATACGACACCTACTATATCGAGAAGATCAAATCCCAACAAAACAATCTTAAAATAATCACAAAGATTGCAAATAGACAAATACCAAATAAGATAATGGACATTCTACTGTATACTAACTTGGGAAAACTTAGATTAAAAAGGAGTAGATAGATAAGATAATATTCGGATTATCATTAATTTTTAGAAAATCTGAATTATCTTAAGCAACCAGATATTTATCGATGGGTAATTTACAAGTAGACAAGGTGCTTCATCTAGAAAAATTTATTTACGTTGCCCATACAAGCAACACCTTGTATAAGAAAAAATAAGATTAGTTGCTAGAGCATTGGGTACCAAATAGAATACTGTTTTTACATTTTTATCCCAGCTTGATAAATAGCAGAATTATGAAACAGTTTGGTTTAAGTGGGACACCCTGTATAATCAAGCAATCTTGTATTAGGTTATAACAATGAATAAAAAGAGTTTGTTACTAGAAACTCTTCTTATAACACAATGAGCCAAGTCTTCCATTTAGTTACTGATGTGATGTTTTTAACGTAAACGCTCTTGGTTTTTCATAAAGAATGCCCCAAAAACAGTATTGTATTTTCCTGTGGTATAGATTTTTGTAATACCCTTCAAACTTGAGGATGAATGGAAAAGGAGAAAATTATTATCTTTTCGTTTTGATTTTACGGCCACAGGGATCGTAACAGGACTGACAGTCATAACCCACTGACATCTTGGGCTAAAAGTTTTCGGAATTTCCAGTTTTGTACAAATTCCATCAAGGATAAAGGAAGCCAAAATGGGCCTGAATTTAAAAGGCAGGTTTGTATTAGTATTAATTCTTTTTTCGGATACTCAGTAACAAAAATTTTCCCGGTCAGAATTATTCATTAAAAATAAACAAGACAATGACAAAAATTAAAAGTTTTACACCTAGACTAGCCAACTTTCCAGTGCAGAATCATTTGACTTTTTATTTTTGCTCATTATTTTGTCTGGGAATTGGCTATGGTTTTGAGCAGCCGATATGACTGACTGATCTGAATGTTTCAATTTTTTTAATTAGTTTTTGGACATAACTAAGAGGAAGCGTGGCGCAGCAGTGGAAACTCGCCGGCGCGGTCCGGTTTCAAATCTCTCTAACTGTAGACACGAGAATACCACACGTTCCTTCTATAAGAAACATGCAATTTGGCGTAGACCTATTTATTTCTGCGAATGATAACGCTTTAAACCACAACCAACTTTTTATTTATCTACCAGTCCATTACAAATTCAATAACATATTTTGAGCTGAGCAGTTATATACTACAAATGTTTATTAGAATCATATGGAGTGCATATTGGGTTTTGCTGAAGAAGAGCTATTAATTATTTCTAATTAACCTCGTGAAGGTACACAATGTTGTTTACTCGCCTTTCTGGCGGGAGATCGTTTAGGCTCTCTTTGGACTTTTTCCGCCGAGATGGTTGTGGGGGATTTAAGTAAGTGGTGAAGGTATGTTGGGTCAACGATTATAAATTATAAAAAGGACTAAGATCTGCGTTGGCAAAGTATTGTACAGATGAATATGAAAACGCTCTAATTGCGGACGACATTTGCAATACATTTTTGCCGGTAACCGCATAATTTTTGACAAACACAAGAGATGGTGCTGATTACGTGGTCTTTGTGGTTTGCTAGTTTTCATGTATGAAGACTACGAATGCTTATGGTATTCCGTACTAGGCAAGATTTGCAGGTTAGCTACTTGAAGATAAGAAATTTGCAGTTGTATTAGTACTCAAGAGTTAAATCCACTTTTATGGAGACAGTTATGCTGTCAGGTCTTTCTACAGGTTGTTGCATCATCTGAACTTCTGTTTTCCAGGCACATGAAGATGGTTTTGATGTTAGTTCACATTCTAATTGATAGTTGATTCGTTAAGTTCAGACTTTTCAACTTTTACTGTTGGAATCTAATTTTTGCGAATATTTTAGCTTCCTTCAACAAAATGAACAGATATTATGAATGATCACCCGGTATCATGAATTCGATAAGTCTTTTTTGCTAGGATATTTCTAATTAAAGAATTTCAATTTAAATTTTTATAAAATGTGTGGAATATGAATAACTCAATAAGAATGAAACACAATGTGATTTTTGTATGAAAATAATAATCCGTCGACACCACCAGTGTCAACCGCAACGCAAAACCTGTATCTGATTGGAAATATTCAATTTATTCTTTGTGATTTATTATTTTAAATAAATGGAAATTCAGATGATACTAATCCTAACCATATATCATTCATGAGATATTGAAAATGAAAATTTTTTATTTGTTTCTTTCATGTAAAAGACTTACATCAAGTTTGTACATGCAAACATAAATTCTCATTTGGTAACCATTTTTTTTTATATTAAATGGTATCCCAATTTGTAGCCAAATTATATATATCAGTACATATGTGCAGTAGCACCATTTTGCTGAAATAATATTTCTGGGATTTAAATTTGTAATTTTATCATTCTGGTGTATAAAAGAGAAATTAAAAAAATGAATTTATTGTGTACCATTGAGAGTGCGCATTATCAGATTGCTTTGGTACCTAATTAAATCTTAACAGTAACAATAAATCAAAATAGTACATGGTCAGTTAATTAAATGCTGACCAAGTTAATTAATTATCAGATTTGACATAACATCCATTATAGGTAGCAGCAAGCGTGTTTGATTCGTGATTATTATAAAATTAGCCACTTAACCAAGGGGTGCCTTAATTTAATGGTTTTAACTTGTCGATTGTCCTAAATTTGATCTTTTGAAAAAACGGTATATACGCATTTTAATTATAATATGAGCGAAAACAATTTATTTAGAAAAATTAAAATGTAAATTAATTAAATTAACAACAGACTGAATTAAATGAGATAGTAAAATATGGAATATGAATTAAGAAAATTTACATATGAACTGAATATAATAATAATAATAATCTTTAGAAATAAAGATACGGAATTTAATAATTTGGAATTTTAATTAAAATGTTTTATAACCAATTGTAATTTCAAGGTTTATATGCTGTTGTTTTATACTAAAATGATAGTCTTTGTGTCAAAAATTAAAAAAATATATAAAAACGCACACAACAGTATTAACTAATTGATAAATTATGTATCACAGCCTTTAAAATTGTAATAAATTGCCACATCTAAATGTAATTGCATGAAAATGTAAATGTTGCCTTACAAGGCTGTAAAATGGTTATATCATCTTATTACATACTTTCTCTTATTCTCGTGTCACACCACCCTTAAGCTTCTTTATCATAATCACTTATGCTCATCAGTAGACCCGTATTACATACGATAATGCTGATATATGCTAACTAATGGACTAATGGTATAGCGTATAGCCTATCAAGTTAATAATAAACATTCTTGTCTTTGCATGTCATGATTACGAAAAACTAGTTTCTGACTCAATATTTAATGGATATACACGCATTTATTTAATCCCAGAAGGTGTTCACTAAACCGTTTTTTTCTTTTACAGGTAAGCGATTGCAAACTGGCTTATTTTGGAGTTAATAAGAAATTTTTTATGAATCCGTTAGCCATGAAGCGAATTGGTAAGTCCACGAGAAATTTATTTCTAATTATTTATTGAATTTTCTAAATGACAATGAAAATCCCAAATTAAAGTTGACCTAATCCGAGTCACCTCAGAGAGATTGCCCCATATATCACATGACGAAGGTCTCTTCTCTATTTGACCATTCAATAAAATATTCCTCAACAATATAACACCGCAGCAGTTAACATTTATGGTAATGATAGGTGTCAAATAGCCCAACCTCTGTCTTATTTTACAAAGGTGTTATATTAGTTTACACCTATTGATGTCTTGAAGTGTTCCTGTCACAGTAATTTATTTAATTTTATAGGTGTGAATGTGAGCAAGGCAAGTTCCTCTTTTTATAATCAACTTCTTTCTTTTTTAAATAAATTTTTTCCCGAGTTTAATATATGCCATAATTAATTTTTTATTTTATTATTGTGACGTAATGATAATCCATTTGGTATCCAAAAAAAAGAGGAAAAAGAAAAATGCAGGAAAATGGGCGATTTGTAGGTTTTATGTTAGGTTAATTGCCGGGGTATTAGGTTTTAATTTGATATAAAAGGAAGCTTTGTACTAAATTATATTTTAAAAACTAATTTTGAAAATAACACGCGACACGCACTGTAATTTACTGTCGAAATCGAAAGGTGGTTTGTACATTTAGAAAAAACAACTAGTATCAGATCGAATTACTTTATTTAGAAATAATTGAGAGCCACCTCGTTGTTATTATAACTCAATTTTTTTCCAAGATTTTATTAAGCATTATCTCCAATCGATTGATAAGACTATGAGAATGCTCATTTTATAATAATTTAATTTACTTTAATCGATTAACAAACATTGTGTGTACTTGTGAAACTTGTAGGAACAATTGTTCTGTATGAAACGAAACAAAATCAAATTGGGGTAAGCTGTGGTTTTTTTATGAAGACATTTGTTTTATTTATTTGGTACTTATGCTCAACTATTTTTGTTAGTTGTTTCTCATTTTAATAACGTTTTAAATTCGGCTCCAACTGTTTGGTTGACTATAGTGGAACATCGAATTAAATTTCCATTGTTATTTTGTTTCGGCAAGCTTTTCACAATCTTTATCTTGATCTATAAATAAAATGCATTCATATTACAGGTTTTCTTCTGTAAAAAACAACGATTTGTTAATGTTATTGTGGTATACCATCATTTCTAATCTAACCTTTTTTTTCCAATCAGGACACTTTAACTTTTAGCATTTTACCAAATTTCTTCTATTATGATCAGTAACGAATTTGAAACTAGTGAAACTTGTAATTTCAGACAGCGTACAATAGCATTTTTGCCTTAAAATATCTGAACAATAGTTCATACTCAGTTGTGATTGCGAAGCAAACATGTCATCACGTGTACTTTCGTAAGGCAACAAAATCACGTGTCGCCACTAAGGTATTTGGCGTCTATGGCAGTCACAGTTGTCTTATTGACCAAGGCGCAGCATTAGTTATTGCGGCTCCTATGGCAAGTTGCCTTATTTGCACATCCTTGTGCCTGCCTTTCTTGCACTTCATTTGCTTGCATTTTTGCCGCATTGCCTATGGTTTTTTTGACACTTTTGGAAAAAAATTAACCAGTCAGAATTGGCGTCCTTTTGTTTGATGTAGGTTGTTCAATCAGGCTTCGTTCTCCATTCATCGAACCATCTGGAGTTGTTCACTACTCGATTAGTAGAGTTGTCGTGGCTGTCTTCAGGACATGTTTTGTCTCCGCTATTTCCTCCTACTCGGCGCTTTTTTTTGACATTTCTGAAAGAAATAACACTATAGATCTAGAACAAAGTGGACTAATAACGATTTGTCCATTACTTACTGCTGTTACTCTTTTAACTTGAGAAAGCTAATCTGGTTGTGCCGCGGCTGTTTTTCATTTTACATTCTTACAGAAAATATGGATTAAAATTTGCTTTCTACCTGCAATGAACTACCAGCGTAACCAGATAAATTACTTTGTGAGCACGCTTCATCCACTTAATCTTTTCTTTCGCCATTACACAGCTTTATCGGTTCGCTTTGTTTAGATTTCTTAGAGAAAACTAATCTAACTGAGGATTAAACTTTGCTTTCCACCGGGTCGCCTGTAGTGACCCACTAGCTTGCTCAAGTAGCTACCTTATGGATTCACTAAGTCCACTTGCTGCTCTTCAACCGACACGCAGCTTGGTCTGTTTGCTTGTGTAAATCTCTTTGAGGAAGTTAATCTGGCTGAAGGTCAAGCTTTTTGCTCTTCATCAGATCACCTTCAGTGATTCGTTAGCTTTTTGTAGATTTCATTCCGTCTATCCCTGTTCATTCTTCAACTGGCTTCGTTGCTCCTACTTATGTTCCTGTAAAACTAATGCGATCTAAAGTTTAAATTTGCTCTTCATCATACAACCTGCAGTGACTCATTACTTTTGGCTACCGGTACATAACAAGCATTATACGGTGTTTGGCGTCTAACATAATGTCAGTTTTAATTCTTTTGACCACGGCGCGACTGCGACGCCTATGGCAAGTTGCCTCATTTGCACGTCTTTGCACCGGCCAAAAATGCGCCACATAATGTGGGCTTGCTCAACAGAGGTGTCATTTGAGCTTACCCAAAAAATTTATAGTACTGGAAACTAAACCAGGTATTGATATGACGTGACGCATTGCGTTCTCGCGAAGTCGATAAACACTTTTATGCAGCACAACTGAAATGAGAATATGTGGCATTTGGTTTGTCGTATACTATTCAGCGTATGAATGCAAGTTCCAATTATTACGCCGGTAACGTGTATTTGTGGTATCATGCTAGACGTTGCACAAACCCGCAGACCATAGTTACTGACTGCTACTGGTTGACGCTCATGGTTACATTATTCCAAATTCCAAATAGCAGTAATTGCTAACTTTCACAATCAGTTGCTAAGCTATCCTAGACACAAGTAGCGTAACTTCAAATGTAGAGCCCGAAAGAAGGAATTTAGAATAAAACAAATGTTTGTCTGTTCGTTTGAAGGTTCTTCTTCTATTCGCATCCCTTGCTAAGGAGATATCCCTAGGATCAATGGCTAATTGACCATGGAGTCCTAATATCACAAATTAGAGCTGTGGGGATAGCATATTTATAATTTCATAAACAAAAGCTTTTATTTAGAATACCGACAATCTTGTGAATTAAGGAGCGCAAGGAATATAAGTTTCAGGCCTTGGAAAGTATTGATCCGCCACTTAATGATATATTAAACAATTTCTATGCCTTAGAATGAATTAATAGCAGTAGAAATAAAGATCAAAATTTAGAAAAAGTTTAGAAAAATTGAAGACTCATCGTCCAACCCTTCATTAACTTATGTTAGTCATTTTTTTATCAAGCTTGGTAAAAAAGGATCTTCTTTGTGTTAAAACCAGATGCTAACGGCGAGTTTAACTTTTTTGTAAAAAATACAAGAAACATAAGATTGGGTCGGATAGTAGCGAAAGGTTATTTTTTGTCATGGGAGGGCAGCATGGAAAAATAACTTCGTTTATAAAAAGTACGTACTTAATCTACTAAGACATGGACACAGGCGAAACAAAGTGGAAAAAGAACTCAGTCAGCAGAGATGCTCTGTTTATCAAGTTGCAAGATATACAACATCGAGGAAAAGCAATACGCAGTCGGGAAGAGTACAAAACTTGAATAAATTACATAAAAAGCTAGAAGAATGAACGAAAACCGAATTCTTAAGAAAATATTCCTATATTGGCGAGGAAGACCATTACGTTACCAGGTTTGCTTTAATATTGAAGTCGAAAGACGACACTGTAAGTATTTTATTACACCTAATCACGTTTCATATTGTTTCATACTACACACGCATACAGGAAGATCCATACTGAAGTAAATAATGACGTCATATTCTACTAATATTGGAACGTACAATAAACAGCGAGTAAAATTTATACTAGAAATGTGTACATAATTGCAGTGGACTACATTCCGTCCATCAGAGAATCAATTTTTGTGGTAGCTTTATAAATAAGGCAATTACAAAAAGAAATTGATCGAAGTGAGGCATCCTGTATATTATTATGCCTTTATTTTAGTGAAATAATAAAGTATAAACTAGAAAACGTATTAGGGGCATTAAAGAATGGACACAATTTTCTATTATTTAAGAGGTCACAGCCCCATTGTAATTTAATAATTCAATAGTAGCCGTCATCTCATCGAGGAGAACAGCAACGATAGAGGTTGTGGTAAGGGACGCTTGGATGAAAGATCTAATAAATCGAACGCAAGAAGTACAACACCCTGTAACTCGAAAAAGTATCTTACATATAAAGAACAATTAAATCCAAAAGAGCATATGGTCCTCGTGTAACGGAATAGTTGAACGACTATTTAGTTGCAGTCGGTGTACTATTTTACGATATGATTGACATACGTAAATTGCCCGTAGTGATAACAAATAACTGTTCATATGTTTATTACACAAACTAAAATGCGTTCACTTTAAAACTTTACTTGCACTACTTTATAACACTACACCAAGTAAAATCCAGGCCAATCCATTTATCTAAGTTAAAAGTTTAACGATTTAAATTTTACTTTTAACTACAGTTGGCTGGTTGGTTAGTTGCGCGGTGCTAATGAGTAAGTTGGTAAAACCATTGCGGTGGGTACCTATACAGGTATGTGTACGGGCTTACTCACATAATAATAATTATCGCATTAGCAAAAGTAGGACATCCGCACACTCAACAACTTCCATTGTAGCTGTTACTACTTATCATAAAAACTTCGGTTACGTATTATACGTGTTGTATAGTGTTGTGTGTATGATGACGTGTGCGTTATGCGGTACGCATCTTATTTGCATTTTAATTGGCGGTATTTTTTAGGTGTTTCCTAAAACTCGAGATTGAGATTTAATTATTAATAATTTCCTAATTTTATTTTACCGTTGTGTAAATTTATACCTATTTTAGACTGAAGCATTGTGATTTAAAGGGTGACTCGATGTAATTGATGTGTTTTGAATATTTATGGCGTGTAGGATAACCGTAAAAATTAAAAAGTTCGAAATAATGTATTAGTATACGCTTAATATTGGATAAAAATTAATTAATGGCCAACTTGGATGTATGTTGTATTAAACAAGGCATCACTCGTACGAGTCAATTTAAAAAATGACATTTGAAATTTCAGCTTGAATCTTCTTTCATATTTGACCAACATAAACGTTCCAATATTTTTATGATTTAGGTATGTTTGTGTAGAGGCTCGTAAATTGTTATTTCTGGTACATTAAATTTTGCTTTTGTTAAGTATATCAGATCCTTCCATGTAGTAGTTAGAAAAAGGAAATTGAGTAATATCTCATCAGTAGGTAGGCCATGACTTGTAATTTTTTAGCATTTCATTTGTTTTGGGTATTAGTGTATTTAATCAACTAATTGTATGCGAGGCAGAACTCCATCACGTAATTTAAGAATTTGCTTATATGTATATCGTTATATCAATCACTTTATGTTTTTGGGCTCTCTTTAAATCTGATTAAGAATTAAATATCATAAAGTATCTAAGATTTTTGCTGATTCATTATTTTTGATGATTTGACTTCTCAATTTACATAGCAACCAAAGATTTGCCAATAAACTTAAAATATTAGTGAGCCTAATATATTATCTTGAGGTACCCCGATTACCTGAAAATAAAAATGATTCAATATTATCGTTTTATAATTTCTTTTTAACAAATTTAAAGCTTTCAAGTATGAGTGTTTGAACACACTTTATATTCACCATATCTGTACACATGCATTAAAATCAACAAAGACATATATTTACATTTTATTCCTTGTGTATTTATTTAAATTGCAATTAAATCGAAACCGATTTAACATTTTACACACACATTGCTATGCATGCAAGGCTTTTACGTGCAATTTAAGATAGGAGAAATACAAACATTTCAGTAATAAAACGAGCATCGTAAATACTTCTCTAACAAGTAACTACCGTACTAGTGTAAGACCTGGTCTTCAATAGGTAATGAATATGTTAATGTACATAAGGAGAATTTCTAGTTTACACATGTAATTTACAACGAACAAAACTTTGATATTATAAATCACGATGAATTTTGCAGTAAAATCCAGTTAGATGTTCTGCACGAAACTGTAGCACTTGCACAAACATTGCAGAAGTAAATTAAGTTCCCAATGAAATAACATCCATGCTATATGTATACGAATGGAAGTTGGCTTTAATTAAAGTGATATGATAATTAATTACTAGAGGGAATAAATTAAGAATCCAGTAAATAAATTTGTACGTTTGTATCATTTTTCAGAGGCCAACATGAAATCAGTGTCTTTATTTATTCAATGATATCGTGCCAATCATTGATTCGCCACGTCATTTCTATTTAAATATTAACCCTCTACCGGACTGTTATTTATTCTATGGCGTTCCCCATCATTTTGGGTAGCATTTACTTACATTTTTTATTGAGGGATTGATTATCTTTCGTACAAATAAAAGTTGCTGTAACAAAATAAGACTAAAAACTGAACTTTAAAACTCCGCACCTTAAATTTTAACGGCATACTTGTCATTCTGTTTGTTACTATCATTTTGAAACTAAATTTGTGCTAATTACCACGTTATCAATTATGTCAATAACAATTTGCTTTGCCTTATCTAAAAACTAATAAATTCACTGCAAATTAATAATTTCGTTTTCATTGTTTCACTTTCTAAAAACTTTGTTTTTTCTAGGTTGATATTGAACTATTATTATCTGTCTTTTTTTTAAATAAACGCCGGGCTATTGTTTTATTTCGTTGGAATAGTTAAACAAAAGAGAAGTTGAACTTGGTTATAATAATTTGCATAGTATGCAATGTTCGAGTTTGTGAATACTAAGTGTTGCAGTGTTGGCGCGCTTTTATTAACATTGTAAAATTGAAGCACTTGCATTACTTCCCTGTTCTATTTAAAGCAAATTGAAACAATATCATTCTTAATATAAACAGTGTGAGATGTAAATAAGGGATGAAAATGCAAAGCCTTACTTATCATGAAATACATTTTCCTTATTTTAAACACAATAATAGAAGATTAACATTTGAAAGTAGACACATAGGGAGAGTTGCCTCATTATACTAACTACTGCGCCTTTTCCTTCTTTCTGGCGATTTATCTTGCTCAAGATCACTTCACTTGTTTCATAAAGATGCTGGGATTTGAGATGATTTTGGATCAGTGTCTTCTAGCGCAACTTGTTTTTTCCCGTATTTCTTTGCTTTTTGTGCAAAAGTCCATTTAACTCTTTTTTTAACCGGGTTCTTTGGTCATTTTTCTTGTTCACATCTAGTCTCTAAACTATAAAGATACCAAAACAAAATATAGAAATGCAAAATATAAAATTAGAAAATTGTTTAGAACAACCACTACAACCGGAAAACTACGATAACGTTGGCTTTTACAAAACCATCTAAATTTGAAAAAGAAAGTAAAAAAATGATGACATCGCTAGTATATATTAACATGGTCGTAATATTCCGAAAGATGAAGGACTTTTCTTTCACTTGACTTTTTCAATCATTACATAGCCTAGGAAAGCAATAAGAGAAGAATGAGATGAATCAAATGAAGTTCAAAACGATCAAAGGAAGTAAGCTTGTCTCTGGTATTGAAACTATAGCTGTCACAATTATTTATTTCTCTTGGTCGGGCTGCGTCCTCCATTAACTATTTTAAGAGAGCTAAATACAAGCACGCAGGCCGCTTTCGATGGTTGAAAGACAGGCTTCGCCCTCCATTAACCTCTTAAGACAACCCAATATGAGTACGGGTCAGACTACGCCTTCCTATACTTGTATGAAATAGGAGGGTGCAAAAATCTGAAATTGCTTCAGGGCCCTGGCTAAAAGAACAATGTTTTTATTATTTCATTGAAGATCACCTTCAGTTCTTTTGCTCGATCAGCTGTGTCTGTGTGCTCATCATGGCATAATTCCATAGCTATTGTTTCCAACTCGACTGGAATCAAAACCGCAGCCAACACACTTCTTGAGTCCAGGTTGGTACCTTTTCCTCGATTATATCTAATTGCCTTTTTAGGACTAATGTTCTATTTGCATTACAGATCGAACGCTAAAACTAAATTGTTTATTTACTAAGTGTCTGTGCGAAAGTTAGTTTTTGCTGATAAGTTTGCCTTTATGCCCAAGTTTGTCTACTCCCCGCTCAATATACCAACACATGTGATAAGCCCTCCTTCACCATTGAAAGTTGTTTAAGTGAACTTCTTGCATCTAATTATCTTCTGAATCTTTTTAATGGACTTCTCCCAAGTTGTTCTCACTATATCATAGAACAGCATTAATTAAAATAACACCATGCAGCAAATAAAATGTTTCTTCGTTTCAAACTTTCTTTAAAGAGTGACCAGCTAGCTTTTACTTTAACTTTCTTATCGGCCACTCTTCGGCTTTTGATGAAGCTACTAGTTATTGTGATGTCTATTGCATGTAAAAAGATTGGACTATTTTCTGTGTTTATTATGCCTCAATTATTCAAATAGGTCGCATGGTGTCCGCTAGCGTCACACCTAAAAACAAGATGCATTCCATCTGCCATGCATTTTGCTACTAGCCTCTTCATATTCTTTGGTGTTGGATTTTGTGTATCAGCTTACGGGAAGTAGGCTGATCCGATCATTAAATTTCCCAGCACTGTTTTAATTGTAGCAACTGCTAGATCCCTAAAATCTCTAGATGTGTTAGCGCTGGCACTTGAATTCCCTTGTTTAGATTATGCATACTGTAGGAGTTGCGTGGGTGTCACTAGAGATTGGGCCACCTCTTACCTTACCAAGACCACTTATCTTGCGCTTATAGGTTCTTGAATGTGGGCTATGCCACGAAAGCTCTCACTGGCAGAGCCCCTTTTACCAGTAAGGCTAAATCCAATAGAGGTTGTCTAGTATTTTGGAAACTCTGTTAGTGATACTTTCATTCTCCTGTGTCATTCTTGTTCGCCAAGGGACGTCTTAACACATTGAAGTTTGAGAAGTGTTGACATCTCCAATCTGGATCTATCGAGCTTTGTTTATAAAGCACGACCTGGGGAAACCGTAATTGAAAATACCTAGCAGTCTTGAGAATCGCAGGAGTGGAGTGCAAGGCCCTTCAGTTACTTCTGTTAGCGTTTATAGCCGTTGGGGTATGCCACAACGTTTGACGCTTTCACTGCTTGAAATTTGGAGCGACCCAACTAACCAACCATCGCTATTAAGTTGATCTGTCTACGAGTCTGCATTTCTGGTTCTTCGCAAAGATGGTTTTGATTGTTTAATTTTGATTATATATGCTCCAATTTGATTTGAACAGATGCTATTTTCAAAAATAGCCCATTTAAGTATGACTGTCAAAAATACATCTCAATCTTGAGCTGCACTGCTACACTGCACTGTTCAATTGTTATGTCTGTCTTGAGAAGATAAACTTCAAAATGGATATTAGTTTTTGCCATCTCGATTTTGTTGTGTTTTCCCACAATTTGTGATTCAAATGAAACTGCGATAAAATACTTGAATCCTTTTTTCCCGATCGTAGCTCTATTTTTTTCAGTTTAACATTTTTGAACTCTTTTTGTTTTAAGTAATTGGACATTACTTGATTCCATTTCAAAGCACACTATTTGGTCACTACGACTGCCTTACCGCATAGAAAGGATACCCAAAGCCACAGTCTGTAACTTACGGTACACTGTCTTTGAGATACAGGGTGTGAGATATTTTTATTACAGCCATTCTCATCCGGAGCAGAGATTTAGTTGTTTTTTTTTAATAAAAAGCGGAAACTGCTCATTTATCCTAAATAAGTGGATTTGAACGTTGTGATGTTTTTCCATATGTCGGAAATAATTTGCTATATATGAAATCTCTTGCGTAATACACCTACTTAGTCTTAGACGCCTACTGTGGTATATTTGCTTTGTCGTCTGCTGCCAGTTTGTTTTTCTTTCTATATTCATGAACTTTCTGTCCAGGTAGATCATTTGAAAATGCTGTTGATTGTCATTTTGTCATCTGTAATGTTTCTGTTCCCACTTTTAAATGTAACATTAACAGAAAGGATTTTAATATTGAAAATGTCAGTTTTCAACGTTGCAAGACCTGAAGCAAAAAAGTCAATTAAAATTAAGTTCAAGGAAGTACTATTCTTAGGTGTTGAATCAAAGTTTAAAGAAAATAAAAATTCTCTGAAATCTGAATTTGGGTCAAGTTTACAAGAATTTTAATTTTTGTGACTAACACAAACGTGGAATTTTAAAATTCGTTACAACTGTGAAAGATGTTACATTGGACAAACATGACAAAAAGTACAGTTACGTTTAAAACAAGATAAGAATGAAGTTTATTTACATTAGTTTTAGTATCTTGGAATAATTTAAGTAAACAAAGAAAAATTAATCCTTTTTGATATCAATCAGAATTATCGAAATAATAATATTCATTGTTGAAGTGTACACCTTAAATTTTACATCTCATTGTCAGATGTAACAAAAAAAAAACAAAAGAAAAATCCTGTGGTAATTGTTTGATGTATAACGTTGTTATTCATCAAGAAACAGTTGTTGTTTCTGATTTAAATTCATTCCCAGTAATACTTGATATGCCATCTAGGATGTGAATCATACAGAAAGTGTTGTTAGTGGGTATATTACATGAGCAGTTTTGAAATATCCTCCTAATCTTGTCCATCTCAAGATCAGGTAACTGAGTCGGATGTATACGTAATTGATTCACTCGTATCTGTGTATTTAAGATAGTCAGTTATGGCTTTTGTCTTTCTGCGTATTAGAAAAAAAATAAAATTATACAGAGCTTTTCGTTTCTTTAAATTCCTCAGATTATTTCTGCAATAACTATCGAATTGAAATAGCAATAAATGTAATGGTTATGTTATGCTGTTATTTCTTATTTATGTGTTTTTAATAGTCCTATTATAAGCTATTATGATTGTCGATACAAAGTAATAAAAACAGTGTGATAGCAAAATTGGAATTTTCTCTCAGATTCTTATAATTATAAAATGTAGGAGTTGAACGTTTAAAATATATTTTAATTGGCATTTATATGAACTAATTAAATAAAACTTGAATTAAGGAAAATAGAACACGATTTTGTAATAATAAGAATGTTTTATAAGTATTCGTTGCATTTTGCGGTTGATGAGTAATTTTTTGGTTTTTTTGTACTTTCCTCAAATGTATTACCAAATATTTTTTGTAGTAAAATATTCTGCGTGTTGTTGGTGTTAATGGTGTAATCATTCATTGCGTGGAAATAGAACACGTAAAAAATGAAATTGGAACAAACGTTTTTGATCGAGATTGAAAATTGTTCATGTGTAATAATTGGTGTGTGGTTTGTGCTATTGAGAAATTCACTCAACGACAGCTGTGTCGGCTGTGTAGTATTTGTTATGAACAAGGTGGTTGTTAAAGTATTCGTTGTAGAATAATTTGCATTTGCTTGTTTTGTAGAAGAGTTGAGTAATCTTTCTACTTAGAATACAGTTATTTATAACAAAATTTTGATGTTCTTGGGTGTTGTGGACACCTTTATCGTTAATGATTTGTTTGTGAGCATTTCGTACATAAGTTTTTTTTAAACAATGCATTGTTTCCACAAAAATCCACCCTGTTACAGTTTAATTAATCAAAATTAGAACAGTTTTAAGTATATAAACTATTTCTTCTTAATTTTTAATTTATACTTATTTTATCAAATTATATAGTAATCCAAGCATCTTCAATAATTTAGAGTGAATAGTATTAAGGGTTAATCGAATTTGGAGTTTTCTTGTGTTCAGTAGTTGATCTTAACCAACATAAAATAAGATTGGTCAAAATATAATATAGTAACGGCTGGTTGCCTTTTTTAATGGGGGGCAACAGAAAAAGTATTTTTCAGAATCGATTTTTAATCGCTTTTGGGGATAGATATTGGTTTGACTACTTTTCAAACTGAATGTAACTGAAGTGATAGCAATCAATTAAGATTAAAGGACTTAAATCTCTTTTAATGTTATCGTCTCTTACTCATTAAATCTTTTGGTAGCAGCATGGGTGCCGTCAGATCAAATTTTGAGGAAGGATAAAATTTAATAAAATAATTTTTTGGGAACATTCGTTTACAATCTCGGTTTTGGTTTGCCTAAAAATGCGAAAAAAACAGTTTAGTATCGAAATTTCGACACGAATTATTTTTTATTTTTCAACATAATGATCACTACTTGAGAAAGACCAACCCATTCCGCACCGACCCAAGTCTGGATTTCGTTGTATCGATTTTATGTAATCTTTAATACAGTGTTGTCAAGTTTAATTATGTTGGAATATAACGTTTCTTTTCTTCCTAATTTAATATATATCTTATTTTCTATGGTTTTCTTTTTTGAAAGGTAATGTTCCTCCCACTCTCTTTGATAACAAAATTTGTCAGCATTACTCTCACGGTTTTTTTTTTACTGTTACGTTATTGTATTTGTTTATTGCCTTTAAATT